>JARFOD010116595.1:0-14925 GCA_031763545.1 Mopalia muscosa | reverse complement strand
AATGAGATAATTACGCATTATGTTTTCTGTTCTGTAAAAAAATAAGAAATTGAGATTTACGAGATTGTTTGATGTATGTTAAATTACAGACAAAGGGAACAGAGTTGCGTTAAGTAAAACAAAAAAACATTCCTTAAATAAAAATAAGTTATAATTCTTAATAGTAATGTCTTTGTTTATTCAGCCTAAAGAATCGGATCGATTTGGGGTGTTTAAGAGCTAGCTGTTGAGGGTAATTTCGCTGACGTGTATTGTGCCAGTCCAACAGATGAAGAGAGCATGAGACAAGGTAATCACAAGACACAAAACAAATACAGCATAGATCGGCTTTGTGGCACCTCTTGCAATCCGGAAGGATCAGGGGCGGGTTGCTCAAAGCTCAGTTAGCCTAACAGCCAGTTAGATGCAATGGACGTCATGTCATAATAGAAATTCGTTGTTGCGTTACGTCCTGTTACTAGCTGTTAACTTAACTGAGCTTTGAGCAACCGGCCCCAGGGCAAGATGAACCCCTGGGAGATACGGTATCATAATCATTTTAATAGTGTTGGTCCCAATTCAACCTGTCAGCAAAACAACTTGATAGTTAGTGTCGGTAAAGGCAAGCTTTTATCGATCCTGTCTTGTTAATTTACCAGGATCAAAATAACAAAACTAACTTAATTAGGTTAAGCGGTAGAGACATTTGCAATGAGATGATTACTTGACAGCTCGAATAGGTTTATCCTTGACTTACCCGGTTAAATACATAACATACGAACAGACTTTTGTGCTAATGAAAATTTATACCTTTCCTGGCACTGACAGGCAGTAAATTTACCATTAACTCTCGTTAAGTTTTCTCCAAGATTGTCCATACCGTCAATAAGTCTGACCTATAAACAAAGACCGATTGCCCGTACCACAATGGTGTCACTGTCTAAGAATTAATACAAATCATACCCTTCTTTCAGTCTAGACTTTCTAAGCCCGTTTATGTGTTTAACTATCAAAATCCTCTTACCTTAACACGCTGACTGTGGATTAAAATTGATTCTTACCATATATATAACGTCTAATTCGTTATTCCTAGAAAGGGATTTTTTGTATATGTGTATGCTTGTTTTATACAAAAAAGAACCCAAATGGGAATAGCCGCTGCCGTCAACGTAAGGAAATAACCGTCAACGAAAGCAGATGCTAGAGAATGTGAACGGTCATTCGACTTGAGGCCAGAAAGATGTTTACCACACTGGTATCTCTTACTTTATGACTTATTAACAACTATTATTCCAAGAACAACTACTGCGCGATCGCAGCTGTTTATTAATCAAATACGTATTTTGTTTTGTTAGTGTATATATCCACAACACCTGTTGGTACCGTCGCTTAAATTACCGATGTATTCCCTGTAGTTTCAAAAACACTTTTTTAAAAGTGATTGCATTTAACAAATGAGACCTCGTTCAACAGGCAGCTGAAAGGTTGGTATAAAAGTTCGATATGTTTCGAATACACAATCGAAAACATTGCATATTGACCCTTTTTGCGTCTGAAATAAAGTATTATTATTATTACAGATTTTAACAGTATTTTTGTTTTTAAGGGGATAACACTTTCTAACTTTTGTATTCCAACTTAGTATTTTATTTCGTTATTGTATCCAAAACACCTGCTGATACCATAGTCTAACTCACACATTTTTCCCTATATTTATTTTTAAGAATTGGGCGTGCTTGGGAAAGGATAGTCGTGTCTGTATGCAAAGTTTCCTTTACAAAAAAACACCTGTCATTGTATATAACAATGGAGACCTCGTTCAACAGGCAGCTCAGCGTTTGGTATAAGAAATTCGATATGTTTCGGATACACAATCGAAAACATTAAAGTTTTTAGCAGTATTTGTTTTGTTTTGTTTTGTTTTTTTTTTGGGGGGGGGGGGGGGTAAAACTTTCTAAGTTTGTACAGATTAAAGTGCAGAAAAACAAAATCCCCTCCTGTAATGGAACCCATGACCTTCAGAGTTTGGCACGGAATCGCCGGTCACCTTGAGCGGATTAAATAGATTTATTAGATTTATCCCCCCTTAGATCATAAATCAAGTAGCATAAGTGTTATATGAAGAACTGCAAAATCAGTCATAATTTTATGTGTGGTTAAAACATTAAATGCAAAAAGGGAACAGATGTTGGAATTGAATTCAATAATTATCACTTCATAGGTTAAGATTGAATCAAGTTGGTTACACAATGTTAAAGCTTGAATGAGGATTGTATCGCAAGAAACTATAAACATAGAAGTGTTGGGTTGGATATTTACATTGTCAAGTGTTTCAAAAGCGGCAGGTAAAAATCGTAAACCGGGACTATCATAATAAATTTCAATATTATTAGTATAATTTATACAAGATATAACCTTAAGTCATCGATATTAAGGATGCTACAAGGCTCAACACTATGTTTGGTCGCATGACATCTAATAATAATTTTTGCTACTTACGAGGAAATATAGATAAGGAATAGGAATGGAGTCGTTGAAAACATGTATTCAACGACAAACAACATTAAACAACACCAGAAATCTAGGTTCTTGCTATAATCCGCCTTCTTTGCAGTTAGCCCTTTTCGTGATTGTTTTAGACGGCACATGGCTAGGTTGTATCTGGTGGAATTAGTATTGAAGTCTTTATATATCAGTTGGTCACAAAGTGAATGTTGAGCACGTTACCTTAGGCACGAAATGTCATGCCTAGGGAAACGGCTTCAATTGTAATTTATTGTCGCATACATTTATATTAACACAAATTAGACGAACTGCAATCTCCGTAAACGAAGCTGTCATGATATGTGTGATTTAAACGCTACTACACGAGTAAAATAAGGCCGGCATCCATTGGTGGGAGGAAAACGGCGGATAGAAAATGTAGCAAATTAATTGTATCCTGTACGAACCTCGACAGCTAAGATTACATCAATATGAAGCTAATCCGAATAGAGAGAGCTTTTCTTGACTCCTTATTTGTTGTTTTATTGGGGTTTACGTGGCACACAAAGATATTTCACTTAACTGACTGCGAATCGTCCACTTTAACACTCTTCGATCAGGGCTTACAGTGGAAAACCCGGATAAAGCCTTGTTTGTGGGATAAACAATGCCAAAATTTACGTGATCATATCACATGCTGTAAGACAGAAAAACATGCCCCCTTAAAAATGCATTGTTTGTTGTTTTGTTTCTGTTTCGATTGTTTTTCTACCTTGTGCATGTGGCTAACCAAATAAACTGTTTGTCATACCAAGTCTAATCAAAATATAATTTTACTTTAGCTGATCACAAATCGTTCCTTTTATCTCTATCCTTTATAATAGGTTAACGATTACAAAAGCTTATCAAAAATTTTCCTTTTCAAAATATACGTAATTTACAACTCTTCTTGGAATACAAGTTTGTTAATATGGAACTTTGCTTAAAAACGAAATCTTGAGAATGACAGTTCTATTGGGGTTTTTCCATGGAGATACCCGAGAAAAAATTCATGTGAGATGGAAAACCGCATTTAAAAATATATAAAGAAATAGCTTGGCTTTTGAGTGTTACATTGCTTGAGTTTCTCTTTGACTCTCCTGAGATTGTACAAAATAAATTGGCTGTAATGAAACCATTCTTCAAAACAACACGATACTGCTTTTATACTCGTTCTTAACTTTTAAATATAAAGTTCCCTTCGAAGAATTTGTCATAAACACATATCTGAAATACACATTGAAAGGAATGTTATCGGTTTATAGAGCTCATCTGCTTTGTTTCAAGACAGGCTGGCATTTCAACGGGCACCTTCAAATTTCTATAGAAACACATTTAAGTAACGAATACATTTTCTGTTTTAACAAGTTACATAAATCGTGCTTTTAGAAATAATCTTTCTTTGATGGTTCTTTAGATAGGAGGATGATTCTATATGGAACCATGGCGACAGAAACGAGTCTTTGATGTAAGAAGAAAGGGAACGGTTGATTTGAGAGTTCCATACAGCACCATAAAGGGTTCCACCAGAGCCATGGTTGAAGGACCTTAAAGGGTTCCATTAGAGCTATATTTTTATATTTTATAAGGTTCTACCAGAGACATGATTGAAGAACTTTAAATGGTTCCATTAGAGCCATATTTTTCTTAAAACTTATGATATTTTGCAACCGATACGGCGCTATTTTCATTTCAAAGAGACGTAAGAACACGAGCACATTGCGTTCTGAAGAGTAATTTACACAATTACTTAATTATTCTTTCGCTTGCAGACGAACGTGGATTTTAAGGACTTTTACCCAGACCAGTGTGTGAGACATGCACCCCTCCTCGCCACTGTCAAGAATTCGCAGCCGTCAACTAAAAATCGTTCCATGTGCCACGGGCTTGCGACGCGACTAGACACTGTCTGATAACTTGCAAGTCGTCACCAACTAATCTCCTCTGTGCGGCAAACATGCTACATAAATCGCAACCACAAATTGTACATCCAATAAGTAATCGAGATAGAGTCACGTGGTTTAAATTAAAAAAAATATTGACTCGTTCCGTGTGCGTCAGAAGCTGTCGCCGACGGAAAATCTCTTGGAACGAGTCACCGACGCTTGTGTGCGACAAACTTTAGCTATGAGAGCACCAGGGCAACAGGAAATTATGTATAAACTTTTCATTTCGACATTTTACCACAAATGCATTACAAAACAGTTAACCTCCTCGATATTCTGACTTAATGACCTGACAAACTTTCTTTGTATATTTAAAACGGCTTAGTTTAAAAGTACTTTGCAGCTAAGATAAAACTGCTTAGTTTAAAAGTACTTTGCAGCTAAGATAAACAGAGTCCGCTTGAAGTGTAATTATCTGTTACAGGGATGAACCTTAATTGTCCCAAACACATTTAGGTTGGTAACTTCTCATAAATTATCACCAGGCCTCCGTCGTGTGAATGAAGAACGACTGAGCGCGGCGTTAAGCAACAATCAAACGATAAGGACGAATATATTGGCCAGATGGAATTATGGTATTGGAACAAGTAGGCACGTCAGTTGGATATGGCACGCGCTATCAAAGCGCTTTCGTTCAACCTTGTAATAAACTCAGTCAAAAAAGAAACTGCACACTCGTTTGGATATCGAAATGTTGAACATACAAGAGTGGTTTTAAATCATGATTAAATTCCATTTTGTAGCCATTGAGGACGGTGTACCATAAACATCATGTTCATAATGGAACCAGTTCCACCGGAAATGCTACTGCGACGCAACGTCTCCTCATGGATTGAATGATGAGTCTGAACACAGCTTGGGGGATGCGTCGCCATAATTAAACCAACATGGCACCAAGTTCCTGCAAATTCTGTGCAGGGTTCCTTCATTGACGGAGTATTTTGCCCAACACATCCCATACATGTTCTATAGGATTAAGGGCGGGAAACCTTGAGGGCCACTCCATGACATTGATAACAGCATTCCTAAAAAAAATTCCGCGTTAAATTGGCCGTATGAGGTCTGTCATTATCGCTTCGGTTTACGTCAGTGTAACTGGGTTAAAATTTGTCCATAATATGGCCGGCGTGCATGGAGAAGAGAAGTGCGCAGGCGATTACGTATGGTTTGGGCAGTCACACGACCTCTACACAATTCAATCCTAGTGGACGTTGCAGTGAGAAATCGATTACGCAAATGACGTAAGACGATTTGTCGGTCTTCTGCATGTGTCGTTACACGTGGTCTACCCGAACAAGGTCGGTCTGCTGAGGTGCCAGTTGGCTGGAGAAATAGCTTAGGAAATTCTCGCTTTAATTGGGACATATTTGAATGGATCCAGGTTGTTAGTGTTAAAATTGTGATATAACCTAAAAAAACGATGTAAAGTTCCAATCCAAAAGACGATTCAAAACAAATAGCTTAAGAAATCATATAGCTTTTGTAATGACGTCTTTGGCGTATAACTGAATGGATCTAATGTTTATATTGAGACTGTTAAATTGGTGATTTAACCGTAAGTACGACGTAAACCCCCCAATCCGACAAACAGTTCCCCCCCAAAAGGCTACACAAATCCTAGCTTTTATAGGGACAGATTTAACACATATTTGAATGGATTTAATGCCATCATTACGAGTCTCAAAATAGACTGAGGTATAATAAAACCCAGCCAATGGTCTATTTGAAGTCGTGTATCATGTCTGAGATTTACTTTACAAGCCATCAGTACAATAATGCATAATAAAAACGTCAAAGTTTGACATCCAGGGAATGACATTTGAGACTATTCCGAACTATTTTATAGTCGTTAAAGCCATACTTACGGCAATGGCTGTAATTTGAGATGAAGACACTACTGGGTCAATTCTACAAGAATGGTGGCCAATGTGTCCATATTCCGTGAAATCGGCATGGTAACATTTTGTGAGAAATTTCATCCCACAAACGTCTGTCGGATAAGCACGTGACATAAACCAGTCAATCCAAATTAGTTCTGCAACTCGAGCGTGATACCATGGGGATGATCGCTTGAAAAATTATCTGTTTTTCAGTTTTTATTTGCTAATTATTGTTCTTTACTGCCTTACATACAGTTTATTCTTGTCAACGCTTTTTAAACCGTTAAATAGGAATAGGCTTACATTTATGACAGAACTATACACCTTTTGCGTATTACTCATGTTGACTGAATAAAAGACAATTCCAAAGAAATAGCTAAACAATTAAAATTGTTCCACAGCTAGTGCGTGATACCACGGTGATGACCCCTCGCTTGAAATATTATCTGTTTCTGGGTTTTCATTTCTGAGTTTTCAACACTTTCATTTTATTAAACTTATTTTGTTTTCTTTTCTGCCTTACGTACGGTTTATTCTTACCATCGCTTATTATAACGTTAAATAGAAGTAGGTTTACATTTATGACGGGACTGTGCACATTTTGCGCATTTACTCATGCTCATCTTAGGACATTCGACAAAATCATGTTAATATTTGTCAATGTTTATTAAGGGGATATCACACAACTTAATTCTGGAAGAAAAATTCCTTCCGAGAGAAGAAACAATCATCCCTTTGTAGAGTCCTCTTAATTTCGTACATTGTGTTAACACTATTAAATATTTGTCTTACCAAGTTTATGTTGTTCCCATCGAGTGGAAATGTTCTCCCCGGATCAAGTTATGTGGAACACTCTTTAATAAACAATGCCAATAGTTACATGATCGTATCACATGCTGTAAGACAGAAAAAAAACTCCCTTAACAAATGGTTGGTTGTATTTCTGTTTCCATGGTTTTTATCTGATCACCAATCGTTCCATTTATTAGGTTTACGATTACAAAAGCTTATAAAACATTTTCCTTTGAAAATATACTTTATTTTACAACTCTTCTGGGAATACAATTTTGTTATTGTGGAACTTTGCTTAAAAACGAAATCTTGAGAATAACAGTTCTATGGGCCTTTTTATATGGAGAAAACCCGAGAAAAAAATAAACGTGAGATTGTAAAATAAATATTCGCAGATTAGACATAGCTAGTCCTTTGAGTGTTATACGTTGCTCCTTGTCTTTTTGACTCCCCTGAGATTGTATACAAATTATTCTCTGTAATGAAACCATTCTTCAAATCAACACGACCCTGGTTTTATACTCGATCTCATCTTTTAAAGATTAAGTTCCCTTTCAAGTATTTTTTATAAACACATATCTGAAAAACACATTGAAAGGAATATTATCGAACTCATCTGCCTTGTTTCAAGACATGCTAACATCTCAACGGGCACCTTCAATTTCTCTAGAAACACATTTGAGTAACAAATATATTGTTTCTTTTATCAAGTTAAATGTAGTCTACTTTTAGAAAAAATGAAATAATGAGTCTTGGAGGGTTCTTAAGATGAGAGGGTGGTTTTATCCATATGGACCCATTACGACAAAAACGATTCTTTGGTATAAGAAGAAAGGGAACAGTTGCTTTGGAAGTTCTATACGGTACCATAAAGGGTTCCACCAGAGCCATGTTTGAAGAACCTTAAAGGGTTCCATTCGAGCCATATTTTTCTAAAACCGTACGATATATTATCCCCTATACGGCCTCTATTTGTTTAAGAGGTGTCAAAACACGAGCACATTGCGTTCTGCAACGGAATCTACAAAATTGCTTAATTATTCTTTCGCTTGCAGACGAACATGGACTTCAAGCACTTTTATGGCAGAAACAGCAGTGACTAAAAAATCACAAGACGCAAAACAAAGACAACACAATCACATCGCCTCTGTTTTGCACCTTATGCTGAGTTCTCATAGGAGTACACGTTATACGGTATTCGCTATACGCTATACGGACGCGGCGAGTCACATAGGGTAGCATGCGCGCCCTACTCGGTCCTTTGGCGCTGATCAATTGAACACTTTGGGCGAAGAAGATTTTGGAAGCTTTCGAACTTTTTCGATGACTGTGTACTTGTATTCATCCATCTTTGGCTACCTCTTGAAAAAGATAACTTGGTTGATAGTATAACATATGCATATGTAGGCATCATGTGCTATGTAATTGCAATAAAATGAGTACAAATGAGTCCTATTGTTTCTAATTTACCATAGTCTACGCAATAAATTGTTTATAAATCGTGATAGAGGAAATTCCGAACACCTGTAGGCACACGAATTGCAGCTGCCACATCCAATCCTGACGGTATATACTGCTCTAAAATCGAACGCGCACGATTATACTATACTATACTATACTCTACCATACTCAGGAATACGGCGTTTTCGGATAGTGCCCTCTTATATGACCTGGTATCATGACATTAACTTGTTCGATTTAAGGTATCCGCGTGCCCTGCCAAACGTGCACCATATTCCCGAATAGTATACTCCTATGTGAACTCAGCCTTAAGCCCGCTGCACACAAGCGATTTTCCATCCGCGAAATCACTCCATGTGCGACAGGCTCACGACGCGACTACACACTGTCGACGGACTAGTTGCAAGGGATCAAATATGTTTGATAATGTTCAAAACCAACATGTTCAAGATCAAGGCTGACATTTCTATGAAAGTTTCAAAGAATTATTTTTTTTTAAATCATGGTAAGTGTTTGTCGCGCGGTATAAATTCCACCTGACAGTGGAAGAATCGCCGACTCAGGATCGCTCCGTGTTCGACAAAAGCTGTCGCCGGCGGGAAATCTCTAGCAACTAGTCGCGACAGGGTATCGCTCGTTTGCGCCAAGCTTTAGCCATGAGAACACCGGGGCGACTGCTATTTCATTACCATTCCACCTCCGGCGTGTGAGACGAATATATTGGATATGCTACGCGCTATTAAAGCGTTTTTGCTCAAGCTTGTAATAAAAACGATAACTTATAGATTTAGATTTGTTTTATTTGGACCAGGACTTTTCTTTGCTAAAGACTGGTTCACTATTCCGTGATTCAGGTGACAACAAAACTGATGCCTTGACGTTCAAGACCAATTAGAGGATTTCTTGTTGCAGGAATATAAAGGTTAAAGACCAGCCTAGCCTAATGATGCACACATAAAAAATTCAGCGGAAGAGTGTGGAAAGAAATTTGCTTTTATAGAGACCTGCAAGTTGACAGGTTTGCATTTTGCTGATTATTTATATGTATCTTATGATATATGACAATACTTCATTTTTAGCTAAAAATAAATATGCGTTTTTAATGATTTGAAAATACAGCCCTTTCCAGCGGTTATATGGAGAGCGTATATAGACTACAACCTCATTCAAGAGTAGTGTAGTTCAAAAGCAAGGTGAAAATGCTATATATTTTTTACACACTTTCGAAAGTCCAAATGCTTCTCTGTTTTTCAAAGTAAAACCATTTTCGCAATATTTTCATGGGCATTTTTTTAAATCAATGCATACCTATTAATTTGTCTGGTAGTTCTCAAATCGAAAGTATAATCTTTGGACTGTATCTAAGAAGGTATACTTGTGATTGCTGTATAAGGACGTCTGCAGACTTGATTGGTCTCCTCCCTGTATTTCTACACAAAGATCAACTGTTCTAATGGTCCTGTTTTATTAAGGGGTTTACTTGTGTGACCAGTCTGTTCGGTTCTGTGACTTATTGGTATGATCATCCTGTTTCTTACAGTGACTGATCTTCATGTCTAATCAATTGTCACGTATAGTCGAGAGACATACTGCTGTGATCAATTCGTCATATACATACATGTACACAGCGATCAACTTATTATTATTGGCTTGTTCTGTTCACAGATTTGGTCAATATGACATGTTCGTTGGTTTTCTGATCCTTCTGGTGAACTGGCCTTATCCAGTTAGTGTAATTCTGGTATTTCTGGTCAATTTGACCTATACATTTAATCATTTAATGGTGTGATGAATTAGCCCTACACAGTGAATGATTTAATGGTGCGATCAACTTGCCCTAAACAGTGAATGATTTAATGGTGTGATCAACTTTCCTTATTCACTGAATGATTTCAGCTTGACCTACACAGTGAATGATTTAACGGTGTGATCAACTTGCCCTATACACTGAATGATTTAAAGGTGGGATCACCTTGCCCTAAACAGTGAATGGTTTAATGGTTTGATCAACTTAACCTATACAGTGAATGATTTCATGGTGGGATCAACTTGCCCTATACACTGAATGATTTAATGATGTGATCAACTTGCCCTATACAGTAAATGATTCAACCTAGACCTATACAGTGATTGGTCCTCTGGTCTGATCAGTTTGTCCTATACAGTCATCTACTATTCTGGTCCATTCGTCGTATTAAGTGATAGATGTATTTGTCCTGTTTACTGTTCTGACCGACTTGCTGTATATAGACTTCTATTTTTTCTGGTGCCATTCGTATCCATTTGTTTTCTCCAGTCATATGTAGGTTTATTCAAACAGTTGAAATCGTGTTGTTATATATTTTACCATTATACTCAAAGCCACCTTCTCGTTGAATAGTAATTGTTGTTAATGTAGCACGCGATGTGACACTGAAAGGCAAAACAGCTATATTTAACAATCATTATCTGAGACTGTTAGACAATGAGGTCCCACATGTCAAGAATGCCGTGAAAAATACCGGTTACTCGGGAGGCGTGGTAAAATCAGTGACAGTCCTCGTTTAGTGTGTGAATTTTACTTCGCATAACATAGCATTCTATTAAAGTTTTACCCCAGTGTTTTGTCGAACCCTGTGTCAATTTGTCATGGTCCTGAAGGTCATGTATTTTACTTCTCTTTTGGGTAATTATACAAGCGGACAGAAAGACATCAGCCTTAATTCTGCTTCCCCATCGTTGTACTGGCTGCGTTATTCTAAACGTTATACGTAAATAGCTATATTTGTTGAATCGTGGTTATGTATTTTGAGGTGCGTCAATAACATAATTTACTTTCCTGGTCCTTTTTTTTTTTTTTTTTTTTTTTGTTACAATACATTATTCATTTTTTTTATAATTCAGTGTTCATTGCCTTGTTAAACGAATATTGTTCGAGACATCATTTACCTTCTGTATTTTCCGTTGATGTCCACTTGTACCCATCGAGTCCCCTTGTACCCATCAGATAAAACAATGATTTACACTAAGTGATCCCGGCAATCACAGGCCATTTAAATCTACAATTTAAAACAAAAAGCTTATGTAGCTAAAATCCTCTCAATTTTATAGCTTTTTTCCAATGTTTTCTTTTTTCTTCCAAACTTTCTGAAATTAGGCAAGCATTTCGAACGATGAGTGAAGATTCTAGCAGATCTTTCTTAAAACCGAAGATGCACAACGTGAATTAAAGTGGAACTTACTATTAACAGACTTGCATCATGAGAATCTGGAAATTGTTCCTTTGCTTGTAACCACTATATTAGCAGTATGCCTACAACGACATGGCGGACTTTCCAATTTAGAGATTTTACCTTTTTGAAACAAAGAAAAATTGACTAGAATAGAAAAGAAAACCAGCGGACTAAAATCAATGCAAGCATTCTTCTCCCCTAAAGAATGAGCCATAGGTAAACGTAGATTTGCTTCTTCTTGTTACCCCCCCCCCCTCCCCCCCGCACCCCGCCGCCCTTCCACCCCTCTAAATTTCAATACAGGGAAAAAAAGTTCAGAAAACATTTTTTGTCAGGATTAGGCCTTACGTGGATAATTTACTTTTGAAATGTCAACTATTCAAACCTCAACACATTTATCGTAGATAATTAGTTAGTTTTCTGTTGTTGTTTGTTTTTTCATACATACCCTTGAAAAACATGTTATAGGGTTGCCTTTTTACAAAATACAGGACAGTTTACCAGATCGTATAGTGCTCTTCACAATGGTAAAAGTTTGATGTTTCTTACATGAATATTTTTCTAGAAATGCTCCATGGAAAATATAGAGGGTGCTTAAAACTGAAGTGCCAGAAATAAGCAATTAAAATGTTGCGATTTAAAAATTTGATCAGAGGAAAACTAAATTATAGGATCTAGTTAAACTGTTTAAAATTTAAATATCGAATTGTTATTTCACGAACATATAGTTTGAATACCTAACTTTTGGTCTAAGCGATGAAAAAATTGGGTTCATTTTGAGCCCAACATAGCAAGACCTTAACTTGTATTACTAACTGTACGACTTTACTCTGCACGTGTACTTTAACCGGCTTTTGTCCAGACGGTGTAGTATATTATGTATTGATGGTTTCCCTAAATTTCCGTTTCTCGAATTGCATTCATTTTGGTGGAAGAGCATTAACAGACATTGATATTTACTCTTGATTATCGGATTTCATTCTTTACACCGTGCATTTCATTTCTAGTAAATTACCGCCTTTAAATATAGTAAGAATTATTTACTATATCGTGGAGTATATAGGGCTTTCTCGTAGCAAGTAGATGGAACTCAATTGGCTTGCAAGCATCGGTGGTGAAAATGGACATTATATGTAAGCTGCTGATGAGAAGATGTTAGATATATATTTTAGCCGCTAGTGAAAAGTTGAGAGCATTATGGTAGGCATGATGTTCACTATGACAACGTGTGGTTTAGAATGTTTACAATGTCAGACATTTGTATATGGAAAACCATTTATGGCATAACCTTTATAGCCAACTTTAAGAATACTCAATATCTTTTTTTACGGCATTTTTTCCGTTGTATCATAATTATATCTAATTACCTAGATGTTACACAAGGACGTCACAAAACAGATCGGCTTCATGTTGTCCCTTAGCTCTGAAAGCACCAAGGCAACATGAACCTGTAGCAAACATTAAAACTATTTCTAAACTGGCCCTGTAACGTAATACGGTTGGGAGCTTTAAAAGGAAGATAAAGAAAGTTACCATTTGCCATAGAACAATAAAGTCTAAATCTGCTCACGTTTTATTGCGTTGTCTTCCATCTACATTTGAACTTAAGAAGGCTGTGTTTGGTTTTCTTTTTACTGCCCGTCAATAAGCGACACATAAAAAGTTAAGACCCGATAAAAACGTCACAATGCTCTACATTGCGTGTCAGTGGAAAAACAGTGCAATATTATCAGCACTGCACTGCCATAAAATTGCTGTATTTCAGAAAGGTTTCTTCCTGAAACAATTCAAATAAACCTAAACATAGCTCAATTGATCGGCCAGTTGGTGTTCAATTAACACCACTGCTGTTTGTCAATCATGCTATAGGTGGCCATTTGAACAGACGTCATGTATAATACGTTTTATTTAATTATTTTTGAATCAGTCAAGTGACCTCGAAAGTACCGACATAACGCTGAAAAATCCAGATATATCAGCAAAATGAGCATCGCACATGAAATCTTATCTTCAGATATTTTCTTCAGATTACAAATTTGTATATATAACACATTTAAGTTAAACTTTTGCATTTAGTCTCCAAAATAGTTCCACTGTTGTGAACAGCGAAATGTGCCTTCCTCAAACAGGAGTATCTCGGTTGTATACGAAAGCATTAATTACCATGCGAATTGGGTAAAACGGAAGGCGGTGGTCGGGTTTTATACAGTTTTGATGCCAAAACAATCGGCCGAAGTATTGATTGATTCAATGATTCATTCATTCATTCATTGGTCTATATTGCTTAAATGTCCCTTGTGCACATAAACTTGCAATTTTAATTTTATTACACAGTCTTGTTGAACTGGTGAATTTCTGAAATAATACCATTATTATATCAGCTGGAGTCTTTCTCCAGTTGGACAGAAAGGAGTTTAGTCATAATAGAGAGACAATTAATTAACGACATTGTGTTACGACAGGGCTGAATGTTTCTTAAATCAACCAAAAATTATTTTCTAGCGCTTACGTTTAACTGAACCCTTCTCCTATAACTGAAATACTTTAAAGCCCGTTGCCATGGCAACCCGTAATGGAAAAATTCCTTCATTTGGATTAGTTCTTTTTCAGGAGGGTTCCATGTAAATCCTAATTCCAATAGAACACAAGAATAGTAGAAACTAATCCATCACTTGAAGCTTCGAAGAACTCATGCCTTTACGTCTGGAATTCGACTTCAATTTATATGCAAAGGTCATCGCAATAGAGACTAATCAAAAAATGAGTTTCATTGAGTTTATATCCAACATTCCAGGTAATCAGCCAGGGGTCTGTCGAAGCGCTATTAAATTTAATCCTCTATAAGATTAATCAAAACATGTTGAAAGTTTTTTACACAGACTTGAAGTGACTTTATCCATTGATCATGCGCTGAAAAGTGTTCGAAAAACTTCCCTTTGTACTCCGTCGTGTGGATTAAATAACCTAACGTACGGCGTTAAACGCCAATCAAACAAATATACCTCTGTAGTCTTCTGGTTTAAATTTCAATGTCAATGTTAATAGTATACAAATCTAACATAACACAATTCTATGGATTTCAACTTCTGTATTATTATGAAGCAACGTTTCAGTGCAGATACTAGCACCTTT
>JARFOD010116594.1:0-29161 GCA_031763545.1 Mopalia muscosa | reverse complement strand
CAGATTGACAGTTTAATGATATACGAATATTGACAGTACACTTTGTTAATGCAGGTTGACAGTTCAATGATATAAGATTATTGACAGTACATTTGTCCATGTAGAATGACAGTTCAATGCTATATGATTACTAACAGTACATTTGTCCATGGAGATTGACAGTTCAATGATATAGGATTATTGGCAATTTGTCCATGTAGATTGACAGTTCGATGATATACGAATATTGACAGTACCTTTGTCCATGCAGATTGAAAGTTCAATGATATAAGATTATTGATAGTAGATTTGTCCATGTAGATTGACAGTTCAATGCTATTACGAATATTAACAGTACATTTGTCCATGGAGATTGACAGTACAATGATATACAATTATTGGCAATTTGTCCAGGTAAATTGACAGTTCAATGATATTCGAATATTGGCAGTACATTTGTCCATGTAGATTGATAGTTTCATGCTGACGAATATTGACAGTACATTTATCCATGTAGATTGACATTTCAATGATATACGAATATTGACAGTTCATTTGACCATGGAGATTGACAGTTCAATGATATACGAATATTGACAGTACATTTGTCCATGTAGATTGACAGTTCAATGATATAAGAATATTGACAATACATTTGTCCATGTAGATTGACAGTTCAATGATATATGAATATTAACAGTACATTTGTCTATGTGGATTGACAGTTCAATGATATACGATTATTGACAGTACATTTGTCAAATTGTCCATGCAGGTTGACAGTTCAATGATATAAGATAATTGACAGAACATTTGTCCATGTTGATTGACAGTTCAATGATATACGAATATTGACAGTACATTTGTCCATGTAGATTAACAGTTCAATGATATAAGATAATTGACAGTACATTTGTCCATGTAGATTGACAGTTCAATGATATACGAATATTGACAGTACATTTGTTCATGTAGATTAACAATTCAATGATATAAGATAATTGACAGTACATTTGTCCATGTTGATTGACAGTTCAATGATATACGAATATTGACAGTACATTTGTCCATGTAGATTAACAGTTTAATGATATAAGATAATTAACAGTACATCTGTCCATGTTGATTGACAGTTCAATGATATACGAATATTGACAGTACATTTGTCCATGTAGATTGACAGTTCAATGATATAGGAATATTGACAGTATTCCCTGAAGATGATTAACAGATCGACATATAATAACATCAGATTGAGATTTAAGAAGATTACAATATTGACTTATAAGATGATATACAGATAGACATATTAGAAGAATCCATGAAGATCAACTAGGGATAATGTAAAGCACACAAGCTTTTGGAGATTAACCGATCCTATTAATTGATTGTGAAGCAGATTGGTAATGTTTGGATCGATGAAGATTGACAGTTTATTTATGTATGAAGTTTGACAGTTTTTTGATCGAGGAAGATTGACAGTTCATTGATCCATGTTGACTGATAGTTCATTAACCCAAACAGATTGACA
This sequence comes from Mopalia muscosa, assembly GCA_031763545.1. Taxonomy (NCBI): domain Eukaryota; kingdom Metazoa; phylum Mollusca; class Polyplacophora; order Chitonida; family Mopaliidae; genus Mopalia; species Mopalia muscosa. Next base: position 27,651 of record JARFOD010116594.1, on the reverse strand, counting down.
ATTCATTGAGCCATAAAAATTTACAGTTTATTGATCCATGGTGATTGATAGTTCGTTTATAGTTCATTGATCAATATAGTTTGACAGTACATTGATTCATTAATATTGACGATGACGATTAACAGGTTATTGATCCATGAAGACTAACAGTTTATTGATTCATAAAGATTGACAGTTCACTGATCCATAAAGATTAACAGTTCACTGATCCATAAAGATTAACAGTTCATTGATCCATGAAGATTAACAGTTCATTGATCCATGAAGATTGACAGTTCTTTGATCCATGAAGATTAACAGTTCATTAATCCATGAAGATTAACAGTTCATTGATCCATGAAGATTGACAGTTCACTGATCCATAAAGATTAACAGTTCACTGATCCATAAAGATTGACAGTCCATTGATCCATAAAGATTGGCAGTTCATTGGTCCATGAAGATTAACAGTCCATTGATCCATAAAGATTGACAGTCCATTGATCCATAAAGCTTGACAGTTCATTGGTCCATGAAGATTGACAGTTCAATGATCCATGAAGATTAACAGTTCATTGATCCATGAACATTGACAGTTCACTGATCCATAAAGATTAACAGTACATTGATCCATAAAGATTAACAGTCCATTGATCCATAAAGATTGACAGTTCATTGGTCCATGAAGATTGACAGTTCATTGATCCATGAAGATTAACAGTTCATTGATCAATGCAGATTGACAGTTCATTGATCCATAAAGATTAACAGTTCATTGATCCATGAAGATTGACAGTTCATTGCTCCATGACGATTAACAGGTTATTGATCCATGAAGATTGACAGTTCATTGATCCATACAGATTAACAGTTTATTGATCCATGCAAATTGACATTTCATTGCTTCGTGAATATAAGAAGGGAATTTATCCTTGTAGATGAACTGTGCATTCGGTCAATTGGGATTAACAATGTACGGCGTATTGAAGATGAGCAGGGATTTTGTGTTTGGAGATTAACTGGACATTGGCCCACTGAGATTAATTAATGCTCTAAATCCAAACAATTTATTCCAAAAATTAATTATAAAAAATAGATGCTCTCATAAATGATTCCAACATATTTTGATACTGAACTAAACCAAATGATAACTTTCTGGGTACTGCGAGAAATAGTTTCTTTGTTAATTGCATGCGCGTATGTGGTTTATTTTAAATCTGAATCCAGGTCTAGAGGCCAGCTAAATATTTTTCCCCGACAGTAAAAAGGTATAGGATAAAGTAAAGTTATCGATGGCATCCGAATGCCGATCATTGGTATTGAACATTTCGGACGTTATCACACGGAAATACTTTCAATAATTAAAACTTAAAATATTACTAGTTGAACACCACAGTTAAGAGAGTTTGTAAAAGCACTGCACTGGCAACATTGCAAGTGGTTTTTGTCTATAGCGTTTTTAAATACTTAGCATAAGTACAGTCGGATTTCACGTCTCGTCACTGTCCCTGGTGGCAGATTCCAATATGGCTATCATATGAATGAGCTGGATATCTGTGTCGTGGTACGAGGGATTAGTCGCCTTATCAAATCCTTACCTAAGTTAGTCTGCTAATCCAAGCCATCTCGAAAGGCAAGTCGGAGATTAGCGTGGCTCTGGCGGCTGATAGTTAACTCCAAGTTCGGATTTATATTGCACTCTGACAGCCCTCTGCTTGACATTAATTGTTAAGACTGAGTAAGTTAAAGGTGCGTAGGCTGGGGGTGAAAGCCGTGCAATTCTTCTATAGATACACATCTCATTTACCTTGAACACTTCTTTAAGAATAAAACATGTTATTTTTTGTGGTTGTTTTTAGGGAAGTATAAACCTGACCAGACAAAAAGTTCCGAAGAACAAGTAACAATGACACGTTCAGACGATTTCTTTCTACTTATTTTTTTTATGATAATCGCTTAATGCTATTATTTTCACAGACAATTGTCCAGACAATTGACAGGTGTTTTATTCGGCCAGCTGATATGCCACCTTGAACAGGTAACCGGGAACATATCAACAATGCAATGTAGATTCTGACAAAAGGTGCAAATATCCTATTTTACCACCTTGGGAATGATGTTCTCATCGACCGTTTGTAATTCTGTCTTACAAACTCTTACTTTTTATCATGATTTGTGTAAATATTTAGAGGGGTTACTTTTCTTAAGGCTATCTGTGAAGTGCATCTCTTGTCAACATCAGACGCCACGTTAAGTTTAAAAAGATTGTCAATTTTTCGAGCTGTGAAGAAACAATTATCGAAGAAGCACTAACACTTATCTTGTATGGCCAACATAGTTAGTTTCTCTGTCACCTTTAAGTGTCAGTAAATAATCTCTTTGTGCCGACTTGATCTTCTGACCAGGCCCGAGAATGCTGAAGAAAGGCCATCTTGACAATTCACTGTCAGCCCGAAGGTCAAGTCGCTAAGACATACCCAAACAGCCAAGACACCTCAACAACATTCTACGCGCTATGTGTTTGGCCACTAAAAATGTATCCGATTCATTTCTAATCTCAAAAAATCCTACCGAGGTGAAAAAAATTTCCTAGCCACGGTACGTAGCTTTGAGGAACATAACATGAAGTAAGCGGTCAGTGTTCCCGTATAAGAAGCTATAGCCCATTGTTATTACGGACAGGCTTAATAAAGGGTCATAAAGTGAAACAACCTGCCTACTCTAAGGCACGGACTTTATCACACATTCCCAAGTCAAATTTGCAGAATTTCCATCTCATTGTTATGTAAACAATATAATAATCCCATGTCAGCTTGGTCATTTGTCTGATTCCATCTCAATACATGGGTACTATTGTCATGTAGTGGGTTTTTTTCTTTATTTGATTTTTTTTCTTTGCTTTTGGTTTGGAACCATCGACATCTCTACAAACCTTGAATATTTTGACTAGTGTGTAGTAGCTACACATTTACTTATATTTAACAAAAAAGGGAATTTGGATTGGTTCCATTCACGCAGGCTTCTTTTGTTGTCTATGTCCGCTTGCCTTGTAATAGATATAAACTTCAAATCTCGTACCCTGACTTGTATACCTACTATTCCCTCGTCCATCACACCTGTCCCCGAGGACACACATATGCTAACAGTAGAAACTAATGGTTAAGCTATTAAAAAGGATATCCCAAGGCCGACAGATAATCTTAGCTAACTGGGCAGGTGGAATGTGTCTTTCCTATAAATATTAAAAACATTTACTATATAAAGCTTCCCCTTTCAGACATCAGCTAGCGGTCAGCTGTAATAAATTTAATACAGCTAGATTATAATTATTATTTTAATAGGTTGATTTAATTTATTTGATTACCTGCAAATCAATAATGCGTTCTGAAAAAACAAGGCAGACAATCTACCTGGAGTTATACATCCACAAACCAACCAATCATGCATTATATCAATCCGTACGTTAATAAATTGCTTCAAATAACCAGACTTTCAGGCAGCATAGCAATCCATAAACAGATCAATGGAAAATCCATAAAACAATAATAGCCGAGCAGATCATGACAATTCTACTCGTAGCTCCTCCAATTGTAATATTGTACCTGTTGTTTTTTTTTAAATCCACTTTTATTTACAGCAGCCGTTGACAAATAAGACCTAGTCGAAACTGAGGTACCAGTAAAAAGGTTAACTTGTGGAGAGACATGTTATATCTAACCTCCTTTGTGGAAAGTCTCATTTAAAAAATACGATTATATTGACGTCAAATGAATTCACAAAGACGGTCTTAATAACTGTGTCAAAGCTTCAGGGCACCCTCTTGTATTTGATGGAAGACGACGATGAATCCCTCCCTTTTTATGTGGTGTAAAACCTTAACTATAGTATAATTATTATATTCACAGCTCATTAACTTTGTTATCATCCCTGAATGGTAAATTCTTTTTGAAGTCTTGTCACTCTGTCAATTGTCGGTGAACGCCCAGTTCCTAGAGATTGTCCACTTGACCTGTATGGAGTCCAGCACATAACCATGGTACTCAAACCAATACAATTGTCAAATCTTCATTCTCCTTGAATATCAATAATCGCGCATCTCGTGAAACATATATGTGAAGTTAGCTCGTCTGATCACATATTTAAAATTATGTTCCACATCTTTGAAGAGTGACAGTTTGTTTATTTATGTGTTTTGTGGTAACTATTTATAAATGATGTTTACAATGTGTGTGTCATTTGAATGTCTTTATTACAGCCCATGTGTCGTAAGCAGTGAATCTGTAAACACATGTCAATGATTTCACATGAAATTGCTTTATAAGTCGCCTGCTATCATATATGTGTGTTTATCTCGTAATACATACCTGGACTTTGTAGGAAAACGAAAGACTTTGCGGGCCAACAAAAGATAATACATCCCACCGCATTGAGTATTGACACAATCAGATTATGTGGGGTGACGTATGTTTCCAATGACCCAGTTTAATCGAGGAAACAAAGAATAGATAGCAGAGAGATTTAGATACTTACCTGTTAAATGACAAGCAAAACAATGAGTGAAACCTCTTTCAAGTCACGAGACTTAGCACCAATAGCTGAACGAGATTAAGGCGGGATTACGCGGGATCCACGATGACAGGTTGGAATCACGTGCGGGAAGTGTGTATGAATGGACGTATGTATATATATATATATCGGTTATCAAGATTTAAGACAGTCCGTTTTACTTTTGTAATAATTGACGGCTATGTAAAGGACGGACTGTTGTTGCTGGTACCTGGTTGTTCGTTGGACTATGGAGACAAGACAATGTGGATTTTTTGGTGGTATTCAGCATTCTAAATTTTCACACTTTGTATTAATGCATTTTATTGTACGAACCCGGCCTGTCTTTCATATGGTGTTTTGGTGGCTCACGTTGACCATTGTGACAAGGAATCTGTCAAACAGATTTTGTAAAACCGAAACAAACAAACAAACAAGCATACAAACGCATCATAAGAAGCAATTCTCAAACCGAGAATACGAATATGCACCGTTGTTGTTGTTATGGTTTTGGCCTGCGTTGTTCGTCAACGTGTAAATGCCTTGGTATCAATTAACTGTATCCGCACTGCAGGCCAGACAAGGGAGTTATCGAACCCTAGACATTGACGACTTATTCCAATAGAACATGTATTGATTTGTCCGGGTGAATAATGAAACTGCGCGTGAGGTATAATTATGGATAACAAACCGCTACGAATATAATCAATGTTTTACTTGGCTTCTTTTTTAAAATCATTACAAGCGAACTAAACAACTTTTTGCGGTCTTTTAGAATTAGAACATGCAAGCCATCATAGTTGGACAGGTAGATGTGAAATAGACTTCAGGTATGAAGTCGTTAACATAAAAACACCCATAATTGCCCGGACCGAGATAATGTCTGAGAACCGACGGTGCTTAATTTGACCTATTTGTTTTTTCTTCTTACTTTTATAGAACTAGTATAAATGGAGATTTCGTTTCAAATGCTGTCGGAAACTGTGTCCAGTTAGGAAACAGTTTATATACGCTTAAGAATGGGTGAGCATTGCCCTGTGCCAAAGACACGAAAGAATTTATATCTTCTTGTTTGTTCGCTTATCATTTAACACACAAAAGCTTCTGGATAAAACTGTTGTAATCCTCTATAAACGGAAGCTCAGATATTAAAACACAACTGATCAGGACATATAAACCTATTTGCCAAGCGGTCAACCCGTCCATATGTTAGTCAACACATAAAATAAAGCAGAAAAAACGACTTAAATACCTAATAAATATATAATCAGAACTGTATTTTATAAATTCTCGCATGTATTATCAAGTGCCAATTTAACAATAGCTCCTGGGAATGGGATTGAGAAAGGCAGACTGCGAAAACTTGATTGAGCTGGTAAATGAATACAATAACTATATTTACTTCATTAGAGTAATGTAGAAACTTAATGAGTACATACACAACTGAGATATCGATAGGAAATATGAGGTGTGTGACCGGGTTAACTGAGTGCACCTGGCATAGCTTTCTAAACTTCCGCGATAGGTGTTAAAATCACCTGAATAGTTCAGTATGAAAAGAACGAATTCCCCTGGCCCATGTTACAGTTCCCGAGCTGGCGATTTCACTGAGCATACTAGAAAATAAGCGAACAAATATCCCATATAATTTCCAAAAACAGTTTCCGCATTTTGGCAGTGTTACCACCTAAAGATCAATATGCGTTTCTGTTGTTAAGCTTAGCTCGGTCTTACCACGGGGAAGGACCACATTCGATCACGTGATTTGAGACTAGGTCGGCATTTAATTGGTCGACTGATTTAGGGCTTATGTTTAATCGATACGCACTGATTGACGAATATTTGTAATTGTAATGATGCGTAAAAGTCTTGTTTCAAAAAAATAAAACACATGTCACTGTGGAGTTGTCGGGAGTTGGATACAGCTTGTTACCCGGGTTGAGACATGCCTAACCAAACTTGGCACGCGGATGGGTTTCGTCGGAGATATAAAAAAAAATGTTTTGTGTTTTCTCTGGTTGAGTCCTTACGTGACGACATTGTCACATATCGAACAGAGGAAGACGAAAGTCGAAAGCTAAATAACTGTAAATAAATGAATATCCGTTTCTTATCCCATTCGATCAGTTGCAAACAGTCGATGTTTAGTTACATGTTGTGTGAGTCGTCTGGCGATTCACCGGAGAATTGCTTCCAGCGTTCAATCATCGTTTCTAGGATATATTCGTATGTACAAGAATTCGTCGTTCTCATTCCATTCAAACGTGCGTTGTCAAAGCTTACAGGTCTGAGTGTGGACTCTCCTGACGTTTAAATGGTAAAGAATGTTTGAGAAAGGCAACAGGTATATTTTTGTCATTTCAGATAGATGCGTTTATAAGTATACATTCTTCAGCAATAGAGTAATAAAACAAAGAGGACGCAAAAGGGAAGTCATCCGGGGGACTTGTCTTTTTAGCGTAATTATAATGGAGCTGTTTTTCTTATGATAAAACAATGATATTTAACAGTTGACATGTTCGTTGCGAACCGACACCTGTGACTTTGCCAGGCATTACAGTATGGAGCCAAAATGTGTCAGAGGCCAGTAAGTGTTGACAGTATAAGCGTTAAGCCAGCACACAGTTTTGCCTTACCTGAGCTTACCTATATGTCTTCCTTAAGTACCACAGCCACTACCTTAATCGGTCTTGATCAACTGGTTTGACATGTTGATGGCCAGTGTCCAGTACGGAGTTCATTAGACCTGCCTGTCATAATAGATCGTCTGATGAACATCACACACAACAAACACAATCAAACCGTCACGTGTAATTCGTAATCAGAATGTTTATTTGATAACTGAAATCGTGTTTAACAGCACACCCAACATTCACCATATTTGTTTGCTTTAATTGTTAACGAGAGCACGTTTCGTTACACGCAAACATTTACGTCCTTTTTCTGTAACATTATGGCATATAAAGTATGTATATGTGTGTTGTCTTACATTTGCAAAACTAAAACATCAATTACAAGAAGTTAGAAGACAGTTATGTAACCCATTAAAATTAGAAGTACAATATTCAGTTTTGTGCATGTACAGATATATAAGCCAGAAACGATCATTTAGATTTTGGGACTTTGTTAAAAGGTGTAATGCTTTGAAGGGCTGCATCTGAGTGGTAGAGGTCATTAAGTTTAGATTGGTAGTTTAGAACGGAACTGAAACTGGAAAGTGTCTCTGGATAGAAACAGCTTGTGAGGTAATCCTGACGATCGGACAGTTTTGTGTGTTATCTCTTGTCGGGATCCTTTTACACATCTCCGGGTATCGTGTGCTTCAAAACTAAGGTTTTCCCGGAGTTAAATAACCTTATTTAAATAGAAGTCGTTTGACGCTAAAGCCGTGGAATAGTGTTTAAGTATATTACCAGCTTAAGATTTGCCCGTGCATTGATGTTGTCGTCATTACAGGCTTTCGTTTTCTTGGATGTGGTTAGGAAGCAATGGCATTGACACGGAGAGTGGCGTGTGCAGCCAGATACACACTCCGGCTTTCACAGATGAAATATGCAAGGTATTCTCGTCCACATGTGATTAGATGTACAGAGAAGTAACAGGTGCTCCGATTAAATGTTGTTATCCGACTGTTTTCAATACCATTGCATTCACTTAGGCTTGTTTCCGATACTTTCTTATATTTTATTGCATGTTTGGTGACAAACCATCTTAAAAGTGGGATCTTTATCACACAGTATTATTTTATTTTCGTGATCGACAAACTTTGAGACACGTTTTGTTGCTATACTGGTTTGGCCGACAGTATATCTGCAAGCCCATAACTGACTGTGGGACGGTAACATGGAATGGCTTATATTTACAGTTTTGACCTATATAAATTAGACAGCTATTATAACGTTTACATTATTTGATAATTTACAACGTTATGGATGGGGAAATTAATAACCTGAGTACATTAAAGTTGATAAAAACATTACAATGCTCTCAAAAATTGTGCAAAGATTAGTGCCCTAAACTTTTCCCGTCTTTTAAAACAAAAGACTCCTATAGTACTCCCACAGTACCTAGTAATATCCTCCTAATAAATACATTTGAATTTATTGTAGCTTTGTTGTAAATAAAACAAATTTTTCAGAGCTGCTATGCATGACATTAAGTTTTTTTTTTTTTTTTAATTCTTGCGAATTTAATATGTTTTAGTTGAAACTATTAAAATTGCAGGCCTCCTCATCCAAGGAAGATAGTATCAGATCGACCTCAAAATGCAGATTATCGGTTCAAATTGTAACAGCAATGGATTGTCAACCCTCCGACGACAGTTGTCGATAGCTCCTATGCCCATTACTTATATACGATAATTGGCCGGTTAGCATTTGCTCTGGCATAACCTTTCACGAAAGCGACAGTTTCAAGGCCATGGCTCTGCTGAGAGAACAGAACCATCGAGCGAATTTTCACACGGGGCAGTTATAGTCGTGGTTAATGATGTTTCTTCCCGGATGAGGAAAAGTTGAGGAACTGTAGGCTAGCAGATTCTATCACGAACAAGTCGGTATTATAGGCAGTGACAATATATCAATCAAAGACAGTAAAAAAACAGGAAGAGCCAGACAGGAAGTCTGTGAAGCTAAATCGGATAGGGACATGATATTCTAACATATTCTTCGTGGGTATAAGCCCGTGTAATTATCATCATTAAGTTAATCTTGGCGGCTAATCTAATGTCAAACAAAATCAGAGAGAAAAACATAGAGTCAATAAAAACAAGACAGACGCCAGATGATGTGAATAAACATCTCTTTTTGTTCTTTTCCTTCATGGGGGAGACCAGCATCAAGTTTCATTTTTTCATTATTAAAACAATAGTACGTGAAAAATCTGTATGTGGAAAGAAATATTTTAGAAAAAAAGGTACTCCTGAAGAAGGATGTTCAGAACTAGGAATTAATTAAACATGTCATCCGTAGAAGAGTTAAATGGATGGAATGGAGGCACACATGTTTACAAACATTCATACAAGTCTGCCATGTGATTCTTCGCAAGGCAAGTATATACCCAAGATAGAAGCCAGTACACAACAATACAATCTCTATCCATAGGCATAACACGGAGATTTTATCGAATGCTTTATATCTGTACTTTAGCTTATGAAATTAAAACGCTACAGAGAAAAGTACTAGGGATTGGAATGTCTTTCAAATTTTGATTGAACCGATTAAACATTTATGAAAAAGCGTTTCGGAAAAAGCACAAATTTTGCGCGGTTGTCTCATTGTAAGCCTACTGCATGTGTGAAGCCCATTTGTTGACAACATAGAACTGTAAATCTGATATATAGAAATCAATGATTAGCCTTATGGAGTGTACATACACCTTTTTCTAACTTTTTGTTATTATAAATTTTAATAACAGAACAAAACATACGGTCATCATTTAAAATAGAGCGATTGCATGTGCTTAACATCATGCAAAAGGTGGTAGTAATGTATTGAGTTATATAAAATAAGAAAATCTTTGTTGCGAGAACTTATTGTTGAATTCCCACACTGGGGTAAGTGGGTATATCGAGCCGGTTAACCTGTCTATATATATACTGTGTAGATAAATCTATATGACTAGCCATTGACTTGTATGCTTTAATCCTCCTCCCATTCCAGCCAAATGATTTTATAACATAATTTACAGAGGGATAAACACAAATCTTTTCCTGATTCGGGCAAATGTATTTACATAGTCTTTTTTGTTTCTGATAAACGCAGATATACATATAGGCCTACTGTACATATAGTCTGTTGAACAATTATATTGCGTATCTCAATAAGATACGCTCGACCCAATTTTCTGGTTGTTGATTTTACTCTTTCCAGCTTTGGTGTGAGGAATGGAAACCATGCCAGAAGTTCCCCATACGCCCTAAAACGTGCTCGAATGAATTAAATCAGGATTACAGAGCTCAATTACAAATGGTGACTCTTTTGGTTCGGAGGCGAGAAACCGTGCTGCCAAACCACAAACTGTCCGTGAAAAGTGTTGCTGGATTTGATATAATCGTACTTGGCAACAGCCGTATTGATCTAAACAGACATTGCCACCTATAATGCAAAGTTCCCAATATCTCCTTGATTAGCAAGAAACAACCAAAGTTTTTCAAAATAAAGTTTTTAAGAGGCGCAAGTCAAGCGTTAATACCTGGTATTAATTTTAAGGTGGCAAATACTTACAAGTTAAGCTTACTTGAGCGACAACACCGCACCTTTTACGTCATAAAAACAAATGTGCTAGGTTAAGTCGTCAGGGTTGTCGTTTATTATGCCGTATCTATCCCCATAAGAACAAGGTTGCTGACCTCAAGGTTACAACGCCGAAAGCGTAGCTATATTTTCTTTAAAAAAAATTAAAAGACTGCTGTGTACATGTTTGAGATCGGATTTGACATTGCGGTTGACTGAAATATGGCCTGGGGAATCCATGGTGTCTGCCCCTAACATTCTCAATTCTTCTTTATTACCATAACGTTGTAAATTTAAAAAAAAAAACACACACAAAAAAGAGACGTTACATGGATCACATCATGATTGCCAGAATAAATTGTTTTAGTGTTTTAGAATATAGTCCACACCAGGAATGGCGGTCGCATATAAAGCACAAGCCAGAATGTAAACCAATTTTTACGATATAGGTTTCGTGATGAAATACAGGTTACGTGGAACATTTTCCCACCAACTACACAATTAATTTGTCAATCAAGTCAGTGCGTAGTTCTATTAAGTAAACACATTATGTTATATATCATTGATGAACTGACTAGGTAGTTTGGAATCAATTGTTACTTGTATACAAAATGTTATTTCCAAGCAACGCTATAATGCAATAATCGACAATTGGAGCATCCAACCCGCTCCTCTTTTCTTGATCTAAGGGCAGTTCGCATAATTTAAGGATATCCGATTGTAAATTAATGACATATAAATTTGTTTCTTATGGTATGTGTATAAACATTATACGATGTCGATACGACTGTATAATTCCGCTGATAAATTGTATAATAATTACAACATAATAGATAAATTTCAAACAAAGGATACTTCATAATTCGCCCTGTTGTCTGTCAAAATATGCAAATGGCTGTATATTTCAGCTGATAAGCTGTATTTTTATGACAACATAATAGTTTAATTTACTGTAAAGAATACTTCATTTTACCGAATGATTTTGCATGTTATTTTAAAATATGAATGAAAACAGGTTATTTACATTTAACATGTTATAATGTTTGTTTTTTGCCGGGTTCATCAAATCATTGTCACACTGTATCGAGTTGCTGTGGAAATTGAAGTTCGGAATGTTGTGAGCACTCCCATATGGCGTTCACACTTCTGCAAATATCTCTCCTACAAATACAGAAGACTTCTCACAGATTCTGATGTAGTGGATCGAACAATCGTTACATTGTCTCATTATCACTTAACACTTAGCCTTTGATTCTGACTCAAAATTTAAAAAAAAAACGAGCAATTCTAGGAAAATGGGGCCTTCTAATTAAATGAAATTATACAAAATATATTGGGAAATAAAACAATATATTTAAAAATTAATGTAAAAATATTGGTTGAAATTTCACACAGGACGATTTCTCTTTCCAAATAGTATATCTATGAAAACATTGTAAATCAACCTTAAATAGATAAAGTTAAAAAACGTAATAGCTTATTATCATACGAATGTTCAAATAAAAATATCAAGGTTTGTTTGTCCGGAACAAAAACATACAAAAATAAAGTCCGAAACACTCACCGTTTTTCGTCAAATTTTGTTTTAAGTCCAGACATTTATTACTATAAATATATAATACAAGTTTAATAACCTGTTACCTTGTGTCATCTTTTTTTTGTGTGTGTGTTTCTAATTTCTAATTTAATTCTATTTAATAACTGGAGATAAAGGTGTAAACTTTATCACTCTATTTGTTTCCTTAAGAGGAGAAACTATATGTAATAACAAGATTAATTTGGTTTCACTAAAGCTGTTTTACATTTGCATGTTTCTTATCGAGGGAGTAAGAAGGCAGTACCATTCAATGTTATTTGTATAGAAAGGATCGTCAGAAGTGAAAAGCCAGGTGTCAATAATTACAAGGAAAGGTGTTCATGTCGTCCCAATCTATACGTCAGTCGGTATCAGCATGGTTATTAGCGTTTGGTAACGCCACACCAATTACGGTTAGCCGCCAATCCGGAATTTAGTTCATTCATACACACTAATCAACGTTTACTAAGGCCTTTTGAATTGTAGATACACTTTGTGACAAACATATTGTTTCTCACCCATCCTCAGTGGGGAAATAGACACACAGGGGTTAGCTCAACCCGTTTTCCCATTTGTTTGAAGGGATGCAATACAGATGTTGTGATGTATTTGAACATCTCCCAAATATTACACATCATAGTGATCTTCTAGCCTTCACTGTCACGGTCCTCAATCAACAGAGAGGGGAGGCAGCAATTATCAAAACGAAACGCGGAAACAATTTATGCAATGACTGCTTTCTCTAACTGAGATAAGGCTCTACACGAATTACTTTTTTTTGTCCATTTTACAAGGTTAACATTTACTTTAAGGACTTTTCCTTGTTGATATGCTTAAATCGGTGAAATGCATTTTTTTTTTTTTTCAATTTGTAACCTTTAATAAGGAATAACCGGTTAAAAATAGATTGGAAACAATAACGATGTTAGATGACCTACAGAGCCGGCTACGATTTTTACAGTGATCTCCTTTCATTGAGCGGAGTCAAACAGGTCATTGTGTAACCTATCCTCCGTAACCACTCAATAGGTTCCATGATCCACATAGATTATTATTTTTCATTTATAAAGATGCAAGAACATATCATCAAGTCAGAAGCTTGTTTAATTTTCTTCGTACGGGTCTGAAATTCAATAGGCTCTAAGAAAAAGAAGAGAAAAAAAAAAAACAAGTAAGCAAAACGGGCTTCCAATATTCCACAAGATATCTTGCGTCACTGTATGTATGTAGCTATGTTAAGAGAAGAAAAGCCGTGTTCGATGTGATATGTGAAATGTTCGCTGTGGCCTGAGGAAACGGCTACTTAACTCTGTGGACTGTCGTTTACTCTTCTCGTGTTCTCGCCCCGTCGATCAATAGGGGGGCTGGTTTGTAGAGGGAGCCCGTTAACAGATTACCGCAGTAGAGAGAGGAGGTAACTAGAGGGTCGTCATCGCGCCCCGGCCAGATTCCTTATTCAAGACACAGCAGTTGCAGAAAGCTCTGCCGTCCAATATTTATCGAGCGAGCAGCCAAGGGCCGCAAAGCATTTGTTGAAAAGAGGCCTGGAGTAAAGAAGAGTGGACTCGCTTAGGTGGCAGTTTTACCTGGCTATACATGGACAGGTGGAATACATCTGGACATCTTTGACTAAATACCAACATCTTACAGATACTTACCTTACCAAAGTGTCACTAATACCTAACTGTGCTGTGTTGTCAAATAGTGTTGAGAACTTTGGAACATCTGATCAGTTTGTCCTGTTTTCAAACTTCCCCAGGAAAATTGCAAGGTAAGGCGGTTATTGTTTCTCTTCTGGTGCTACCTGGGCCACGTTAAATATTAACTTTCTTTAGCTGTGTTACGTAGGATATGTTCAATTCAGAAACAACTTATGTAGCGTTCATTTGTCTGACTTAAAAATTCCACAAATTCAATTTTTTCTCAAATGCAAACGCAAAATGACTACTTTATTTTAAAAGGTTTATAAATATTGACATGTCTAATATACAAAAGAGATTCTAATTCCATGCTGAATGACACAATAACCAGTACGAATGCTGTATTTGGAGCGATGCTATATGGAATAATTAAACACACCTTAGTAAGCCTTTTGTATATTCGATAAAAGGAAATATTTTCACATCATTACCAGCATTTATGGTAAGTGCTGATACAACGACGCTGCATATTGTGGGAAATACTATTGCTTTTGTCCTTTCTTCGTTGTTCTTATAGATGACTTTAAATAAACTTTTTATAGAATTTTTTTAATGCATTACAGTACAGTACTGGTAGTTTGACATGATTGGCAATTTTTAAAAAAAATATTGCAAACTATAACAATATAAGCTGACTTGATAAAAAATATGGAGTGATACTATATGGAATAGTCATTCAAACAACATTGTCTTAAACGAGTGTTTGATCTAGTTTGAGCATAATGGACCCATGATCTTTAACCTTTGTCATATAACATATGAAGCTTATAAGGCTATCTACTAATTACAAATCTTCTACCGACTACTGGGAAGTCTTAATCCAACTATTTCAGTTGTGAAGATTCCGATAGATGAGTCTTCATTTTTTGCGTTTCTGCAAATTAAAAAAAATGCTTGTACCTATTATTACCAAAATACTATAAACTGATTACGAACACTATCAGTTTGTACTACTTATTAGTCTCGAAGATCCCTTTATGCTCTTTGCATTGGTTCACACCTCATACCCTTTAGCATCATATCCCATTCCGTTTTGTCCCACTTTATTATACTCTTTAAAATTTAGCACGGACACAGGGATGTAGATTAATAAAAAAAACGACGAATCGTCTCAATTTCTAAACAAACTCCCAGAAATAAGTTTGTTCATAGATGTAAATCACTAGAGTTAATTATATATACGTTAACCCCGGTTGCATTCAGTTCATTTGCATGATATCTATGTTTGCTACATCCATACATTGCTAAGCGCCTTGCACTTTCTGTTGAATTTTTATTGGCTATTAAAGTCAAGGATGTTTCGCTTACCTGACGACCTCATTATTAACAATTGGTGGAAAACTAAGCAATAGCCTGGGAAACATACTTAAAATTTTTCAGTTAAAGTGGAAAGTCGCATGGAAACAGTCGTTATGGACGGTAAATTAAGGATGGTATTACGATCCACTAGGCAACTGAACCTATTTAAGTTGAAAAAATATGCCCAAGAAACACCACTTTAGCAGTCGGTAATCTGATTCAATTTTTAAACACTTTTTTTTATAGAATCATTTATCATTCTTTTTTATGCTTCCCTGTTTGCGCTTTTAACATTTTCACATTTTTGGGGTGCTATTTTTCAACGAAAAGTAAAAGTAGATCGAGCATGCAGAGCTAGGAGGTTTTTTTTAGGCTATGGCCATCTGTATTATCGAGTTATGGGCAGATTCTCCCAATATTGTTTGGTAAACGTTTTGTGGATAAACTGTATCGTATATAGGTGAGAGTTGTGTACAATTTACAAGGATTCGATAAAGACTCGTTAAAATAGCCACAACCGGTAAATCGTTAATAATACAATGATCACCAACCCACCCTTATGAATGGTTTCATGTGTTTTTTTGTTATAATATTGTAAGTTAAATGGTGTGTCATTCAAATTTCATGATGCATTTCTAAAAATACACATATAGCTTCTGTAAATAATGAAGGGGCTTTCCACAAACAATAAGGCCTTCTAGAAACTATAAGACCTTCTACAAACTACAGGCCCATCTACAAACTATAAGATCTTCTACAAACTATAGGACCTTCTACAAACTATAAGATCTTCTACAAACGATAAGATCTTCTACAAACTATAAGACCTTCTACAAACTACAAGGCTTTCTACAAACTAGATCTTCTACAAACTATAAGATCTTCTACAAACTATAAGATCTCCTAAAAAGCTACAAGGCTTTCTACAAAATAAATCTTCTACAAACTATAAGATCTTCTACAAACTAGGTCTTCTACAAACTATACGATCTTCTACAAACTATAAGATCTTCTACAAACTATAAAACCTTTTACAAACTATAAGATCTTCTACAAACTATAAGATCTTCTACAAACTATAAGACCTTCTACAAACTACAAGGCTTTCTATAAACTAAATCTTCTACAAACTTTAAGATCTTATACAAACTATAAGATCTTATACAAACTACAAGGCCTTCTACAAACTAGATCTTCTACAAACTTTAAGATCTTATACAAACTATAAGACCTTGTACAATCTTTAAGACATTTCGCAAACTATAAGACCCTCCTCAAACTACAGGGTTTTCTTCAAAATACCTTCTACAAAATATAAGACCTTCTACACACTTTAAGACATTTTACAAACTTAAAGACCTTTTACAAGCTATAAGACCTTCTACAAACTAAAGTGCCTTCTACAAGCTATAAGACCATCTGCAAACTCTATGACCTTCTTCAAACTATAAGACCTTTTACAAACTGTACGACCTTTTACAAACTATAAGGCTATCCACAAACTATAATGCTTTCTACAAACTATAATGCTTCTACAAACTATAATGTTTTCTACAAACTAAAAGACCATTATAAACTATAAGGCCATTTACAAACTATAAGACCTTCTACAAACCAAAATGCGTTCTACAAACTACAATGCTTTATACAAACTAAAAAGTTAATTGGTAAAACTTCCCGACTGTTTTAATTCTTGTCCAAGAATTGTCCTAAAGAAATACATTTGCACGACCTGCTTATCTCGGAGCATCTATATTTCAATGTAACTGGCTGTTAATATTTGAGTATCCGCTATCTGTCATTCATGTGCTCAAACAGGCTGCCAAAGTTAGTAGGAACACGAGGAACGCCTGAACTTTAACCTACAATAAATAGGGGGAAAACAGTTCTGTAAATCAGGTCACATTCTATTTTCAATGGATTCCCAAATTTTACATGGTTTTCTGTTTTGGCAAATATCAAATAGTCGTCGAATCATGAATCCTACTTATAAAATGAACACAAAAAGAAAAAACTGTTTGGAAATACAAGGGCTCTTCTTCATTTTAGAGGGAAATGTGCTTACGATTCCTCACCTCCATCACAGAAGAGTGTAGTAGCTCAACGTAGTTGGCCAGTCCCGTTAAGACTGCAAAATCTATGTAGGGATGGTCAGCTCTTCCCTTTACACCTTGGCCATGTTTTGAAGTAACTAAGCTAGCTTCGTGGATTTGTCTTCAAGAAGAGCTAGGATTGGTCTTGGGCTATAATCTGTTTCAAGTGAGACAGAAGATTATCTCAGTATCTGGGATTACTGGCTGATTCCCCCTACGATCTGTGCTTATCGCTTTTGGTATATTGTTAGAAAAACACTTTGAATTGTTGGCTGTCTAACCCATGTCGTGCCTCTTTTGGCAAACGTACAGGTGAATGGGCTTTTTAGAGTTTAAAAAGTGAAAACAAATAAAGATTACCAATGCCAATTAGTTGGTTTGCCTGCCGTATCGTTTATTTAATTATTAAAGTGGAAATGAAGTGAATGAATAAACTGTGGACACACATGTAAAATAAGTAATTTCCGTACAGAATTTATTTTTGTGATAAACTCATGGTTAGAGTTATTTACTTAACTCCATTCATTGCGAAAAATGAGTCTCTTTCCTTCATGCTACTATAATTCTCCAAAGTGCTATGTGAACATTTTTTTGATATATCTCGTTTTGGTTTATACACTCTTGAAGTTTAATCCAGGAAGGCTATATCCCAATGTCCGAATAGCTGGATAGTTCTGGATAATGTAAAAATGTTGTTAACTGATGGAGGGGTTAACCTAACAGGCTTTCAATTAACGGCTGTTGACCAACGTGTTTTGTAACACCTTCTCTTTGCCAAACATGACCCGATTTCCCTAACCCATGATTGTGGCTGCAACAAGCTCTTTGTCCACTACCACTTCACAAACAATAGCCACAAACGCCATCCAATTTAAGAATTACCCTTTTCATAATCTGCCGTGTACAAAATACAAAATACAAGGTCATTGCCTTTTGGAATCAATGCCATTAAAGGCGTTGTGCATGTTGAATACCGCAACAGTTCTGTTAATCTCTTAGACACACTGTATAGAGTTGACAGTAACACATTGGTCCGGTGGGTGGGATCATGATCCGTAGACTCTGCCAAAAGAGCGGCTCCTCTTTATGGCTATCCCTATACATACCCCAGCAAACAAAGCCTTCTCCGGACTCATCTCAATGCCCCTACCTTGGGAATAGAGACATTTTTGAGGGCTAATTGCCGCCGAGATATGACAATAATTTGAAGTGCTAGATCTGTGTGACGAATCTTATAGCCAATACGGGCCAATAGCCAAAATTCCAATTACAGACTAGAGGGCTTGTGTTTCTGGCGACCTTGAGGATGTTGTCAGTGTATGTCGATCTCACCTAGCGGATTATCAAATCGAACATATATCTGATCTGTATTCATGTAGACAAATGTGAATGGCCTCCCTGAGTCAATTAGAGACTGCATGCGGGGCGTAACTTCGCTAAAGCGAGTTACGTATTCTGTATGCCATTACGTCCGTGGTTACACATAAGCTTGGGCCACGAGCAGCCAGTTACCCAGACTGACATAGCGACTAGATGCAATTGTGTAATTCAGGTAGGCAAATCTTACATGTAAATATTGTTCCTGATTTCTAAAAGGTTGATTCAGTTTTTTCTTAGACCTTGACTTAGCTGATGTGTATGTCTGCCTAATGACTCTTTGAACCATCTCGTTCTTCTCTCTGTTGTCATATGGAGTGTTTGGTTATCTCATTGTTGAACCAGATCAGAGAATGTCTCCGCAAGGTGGGCACACTGACACGATGGCATTTGAATTAAGGACCTGACCGTTACAGACGCCCATCACATTTGAAGCAGAGTTGTTAATACTTTCCAAGGCCTAATGCCCTGCTTTTTTAAATTCATGTCTTCACATTTTTACGGACAAAACATCTACGAGAAGAACATCACAGCCAAACTGGTGTAAATCTCCCAACACCATCTACAACAGTTAAGTAAGAAGCTGTAGCAATCATGGCAACGATACCTCTATAAGCCAGGCAATGTTTGGTTTCTGACATTCTGAAAAGCGAGAATTTACCTAACTTTACGTATATAACTGTATTCTATCATTGCTAACTTTTTGTGATGCGGTGCTGCATAGGCCTACATATGCCTAGACCAGCCTTCAATTTGAATGAGTTGCAACGCCATGAGACACACATCAGTTTAGTGACAAAAACGATTTCAAATTTATTCTTTAGTG
Source organism: Mopalia muscosa (assembly GCA_031763545.1). Taxonomy (NCBI): domain Eukaryota; kingdom Metazoa; phylum Mollusca; class Polyplacophora; order Chitonida; family Mopaliidae; genus Mopalia; species Mopalia muscosa. Next base: position 8,023 of record JARFOD010116594.1, on the reverse strand, counting down.
GTAACAAACTTATCTGTCCAGCTTATTTATTGACTGGAGTATATAACGCGAATATACCAAAGATCTCGTTATCAAACCTCCAAAAGTATAACACATTGTGTTCACCTATGGGTGCTGTTGTAGTCGAGAGCCCTGTTCAGGTTTGATTCATTATCTTCCGTAAATGCATGTGCCATGCAAGGGCTTTGGATTGTTAAAAATCGACCACGGTCTGCTGTTGATAGATTTTGGGGTTGTGTCCACTTTAGTTTTGTCCATATATCTGTTATCAATTCTAATCCAGTGTATGGATGTAACAAGGGACATAATCTTTGTACACGATACGTTTTCAGACATATAAGTATTTAAGACAGTTGGCCATCGATATCTGTTTTGTGCTATATAAAGACTAGGTATTATTTCAAGGTTAAATATAGACGCTCATAATCTGTGTAAGTGAGCTCGGTGAAGTTTATTATTATACATCCAATACTCTCTCACATATCAAGAAAATCTCTCGAGCCATAGTTATGTCGAAGGCCTTTTTGCCGTCCAAAAATTCTGTATATTCTGTTATAAAACAGAAGTGCACGTTTCGACGATCCATACTACATACACAAATGCTGTGCGTTTCCTCATCTTGTTGGAAGCCGTCCAGCACCCTTCGTCTTTTGGGCAAACGAAATAGGCTTCCAAGAGTTTCTGTTTGTGATTTATTTGATGAATAAATTTTTGTACCCTGGTGATTAACTAGCTATAGCTTGAGTTACATGAATCACTATTGGCCAATCATTATAACACAAAGCAGATGTCATAATCTAATTCACCAGAACAATCATTAAGAAACAGAACAGATGTCATGGTGTTATTAACCAGAACAAGCATTATATAACAAAACAAATTTCAAAGCCTTACTCCCTAGTTCAATTATTATAAAACAGACCAGATCTCATGATCTATTTTACTAGATCAATCATTATAAAACAGACCAAATCTCATGGTCTAATTTACTAGATCAATCATTATAAAACAGACCAAATCTCATGATCTAATTCACTAGATCAATCAGTATACAACAGACCAGATCCCATGATCTAATTTACTAGATAAATCATTTTAAAACAGATCAGATCTCATTGTCTTATTTACTAGATCAGTCATTATACAACAGACCAGATCTCATGATCGAATTTACTAGACCAATCATTACACAACAGACCAAATCTCATGGTCTAATTTACTAGATCAATTATTATAAAACAGACAAAACCCCATGATCTAATTTACTAGATCAATCATATTAAAACAGATCAGATCTCATGATCCATTTTACTAGATCAATTATTATAAAACAGACCAGATCTCATGATCTAATTCACTAGATCAATCATAATAAAACAGACCACATCTCATGATCTAATTCATTAGATCAATCATTATCAAACAGAACAGATCTCATGATCTAATTCACCAATTTAAGTATGAGTACTTGTACAATTAAACTATATAGCAGGGGAAACAGAACCGAGCCCAGTTAGATAATTTTGTATTGGCCATATGTACACAGTCAGTGCATTTTACAAGCAGTTATTAAAATCGTATTTGATCCGTTTGGCTTACATATATAATACGGTAAACAAAGGCTGTTAACATGTATAAACAGTTTTATTTTCCAGAAGTAAAACCTAAGGAAACCCGAGGACAAGTTGTGGTTAGTGGCGTTGTAAATTATATAATCGAAAAACATTCTGCCTATTGTTTTGACCAAACCATCTTCTCTGTTTGACTTTTAATGTAGACAGAGAACCTTGTGCTTGCTTCCAATGGATCGTTCTCTAGTCTCTGGCTCTGTTATAGATATCGCTTGAGAATCTTACTATCATAAGAAGATCTTTCCTCTTGAATTCTTTGAACTTTAACCAGTAATCCATATATGGGATTAGAGGAAGGATGTTAAAATAGAGACTGATAGCCAACCAACTTTCCCTGGCCAGGTTGCCGACCATTTGGAGATGAACTATGCTATCATTAGCTTAATTGGGGTTTGAGTTGGAGCGGGAATAAGGCGCTGCCGGAAAGCCAGTTTTATCGGACCGCTTTCCCGGCTCCCTCACTCCATGTCCGCTCGACCCGTCAGCGTTCATAGTGCAATCCTCATAAAAACTAGTCCTCTATTAATACTATTGGCTTTTTAGATTTAAACACTATCCGCTTGTTGGTTTAAAGTTACTCGCTTATTGACTTGCCGCCGAAGTATTTTTTCTCTTAAAAAGCCATTCAGTTCCTTTAAACTACTACGCGTCTTAAATGGCCAGTTGGCTTACGGTTGTTATACATATTTACATAGTCACCTTTGGGAAGCCTATGTCCGTTCTACTGGGCATGCGAGATATGTACGCCAGGAATGGCTTCAGGTTGCTAAATAAGCACAAAATACGGACTGAGCCTACTGGCGAGAACTAGGAAGTAAACCTTCTGAGATAAAACGATATCAAATAGACATCTGAAAATTGAACAAATCCCCCATCTTCGTGGGGCATTATAGAACACTGAAGTCAATATTTAAATTATCCAATATATGGTGACGTTTTACCTTTATAGCCACAAAGAACAAAACGACTTTAACTAGGTCATACATGACTGTATTCACTAGCATTCGATGTTCTGCGTCCCTTGCATCAAGTTCACAACATGCAAAAGCAAGGGCTCATTTTATCTTAGGGACGGTAGGGATTGGCTGTTTTGAGAAACACTCACAGATGAATATTAATCGATTAATATTCATGAGAGAACCAGATAAGACATGCCTCACAAATAACTTACATGAAATGCATTGGCTAGTTAGAGAAGCTTTGCTCATTTGCAGATATAAAAGTTTTGAACGACATTTAGAAGTGGAGTAACATAATTATACAATTTCTGGATAACCAATCACAATCATAATACCATTTTTTCATCTTATCAAGCTGGGTTTATTCACTTGATGCAAAACGATAAGGGATAATTAAGTTGTTTCAAATAACAAGCCAATCTCCCCACATCAAATATAAATTTGAAATACATTTTTAATTTATACAGAAGACATGGAACACAGCCATCATTGCTGATCACCTGTGCAAATATGAATTTACCCCATAAAATAATTTGACATACGCATGTGACGTTTTATATTTCGGTTTATTAAACCATCATCAGGAAAGACGAGACAGTCCGGTAGTTGTTATATAGATAGTACATGTAAAACATGCGGTTTTTTGTCGTTCCTCGGAGTTGGGATTTTGGTCAATTATATTAATATGTGCTGTATTATACAACACATCTATTAAATCTGACACATTCACAATTTATTTGATGTTTAAATTGGAGATAGTCTTGCAATTGCGTTATTTCACAGTCTGTCAAATATTGGACAGTAGGCCTATTGGTGTATACGTATAAGCCTTGAATGAAAATATCTTTCTTCGGAGTAGGTACTATGCTTTACTTTAAAGCCTATTACAAATAATGGGTGTCACCATAAGCATACACCAGCAGTTAAATGGAACGGATATACTTGGAGATCAATGTTTCGTTATCTTAAAGAACAATTTGGTAAGAAGAAATATATATCTAATTTTTATAATTCAATGTCACCTACTCAATATGTATTAAAGTCATGATTTAAAATAAACAGTCTTTACCCAGTCCAACTTACCTAGTATTTTGTTTCTTTATTTGATTAATGTTTGACACTGTAGATAAGTTTATTTTCTCAAATGAAGATGTGCCAGCCCATTGAGAGGGAAAACAGACAACAAACGACGACAAAACAGGTCCATCACAAGACACAGCATAATGACACTACAAACTAAGACAAAAGGAAGCTCCCTCCCACCGCTCACTTAACGCTTATAGCAAGTGTCACTTAAATCAATACAATCCATGCAGAATGTACTCGTTAGTATGACTTTCACAAAATTTATTCAACAAAATGTTCACTGCGAATTCTCTGCCCAATGCCATTATACCTATAAACGGGACAGACTAACTGACATATCACCAGTTATTTTATTCCTGGAAAGGCTGGCAACGTATTGCTTGTAGAAGCCCGAATTGTTGGGATTTCTTGTCTATATTTGTTAATGGGCCGGCAATTTTGTTTCTGAATTCCGTCATTTGATCACTGTTTTTAAATTAAAGTCAAAAGTGTTAAAATCATTGCAGCGCTGCAGATCCCTTGATATAACGCATACTCGGCAACTGTAATCAGGGTCAGAGGTATTGATAGAAAGGGCGGGTTGAGATTCATTACCAGAATTCAGAAGATAATTTCAGGCTGATGTGACGGTTAGTGCACACACAGGGCACACTCTCACTCTTCACTTTTATTAACAATAAACCCTGGGACAATATTGACCCATGTGCATTTTTTAATTTCACGCGTCCGGCAGAGCGGACATCTCAAACGGAACTACCCCACACCCACAGTGCTTAACCATTCAACCGGTATTATACAGGTAAAACTTCTCTGGACCGAGATAGACAGATATGTATGATGTATTGACTGATGCAGGAATTATCTCTGGGCCTAGAAGCCTTGGAGTGTGGCAGCACACGTACTACTGTTGATCAGACCATCTCGGACGATGCAGGGAATGTTGGCTCACAAGGCACATGCCATACAGCAGCAAAGAGTAAACACGCAGACGCTTTAACATTTGTCTCATAATGTTGATGAACGGATCTTCACTTTGCCTGGACTGTTGGCTGTCCACGGATCAAATCTTACCTCTGTCCACCGCCCTCAGTATCTTCATATCGCTTGACTTGCACTGAGCCGAAAACAGGAAGAATAATGTTATATGAATATACATTAATTCAGACAATCGGACTACCCCTGTAATGGTCATCTTTAAGTCTGTCATCTACGCATTACTGATCATATTCCCACGACTGTCAACAATAACAACAACAACATGTACAGCAACTTTATTCTTCTTTTTAATTAATTCAACATTAGATCAAGCGTTCAGAAAGCTTTTGCGCGGGACAGTCATCAATACGCATGTGCATTACTATGAAGATAGATAGCTCATGAGAATCTCACTCCTTCACGATTTGTTTTGGTTGTAAACATATAAATATCGGACATGTACGGAATTTAAATATATAACAACGAGCATCCACTTCTCTACTGATATTCAATGTCAATTAGACGAAAAAACAAGTATAATGGAATCCATTCACATCCCCAAAAGAATTGTTAAAAAATAAACTAAATATGCGAAATATACTTTTTAAAAAATAGTTTTTGTAGTCTAAAAACATGATCGAAATATTAATTTTTTTGAATTGTGAACTAAACTTGAAGACCGTTAACATCTCTTTCATGGATTTACCAAATGCCCTTTCAAGGAGTTTTAATAATACTTTATATGGAATTAAAGATCGATAGTCGTTTATATGTACTTAAGTCTTTTTATTTCTGAAAGCAGCTGTAAAAATGAAATATTAAAGACTGAAATCTAGTACGTTTCGCTCAACGCCACTGTCTTCTTCGGTTGCAAACCGGTTTAGCGTATTGCCAGTTCCCGTGCTCCGCGAGAGATTTCGTAATTTCATCGGCAATTCAAGGTTAAAGCGTTCCGTTACATTTCCCTGTATATTTTAATTACAGCATAAATAAAACAATTTTAAGTAAGGCGTTTAACACCAATCAAACAAACTGATATCAAAATTTACCGTATTATCATGTAATACATTTAAGCAACTGGTTGACTACAAATGTCATTTTCATCAAGTCATTGTAATGTAAGATATAAAGGGATTAAAACTCATTACAATTATATTATAAGATATGGCTGGAAAAACGTCACCAGAATGGTATTGTAAGATTGGTCTGGAAACACTTCATTATCATGATATTATAACATATGGCTGAAAAAACTTCCTCATAATTACATTAAAATATAGGGCTGGAAAAACTTCCTCATAATGCTATTCTAATAAAGGGCTGGAAAAACTTCATCATAATCGTATTAAAATATAGGGTTGGAAAAACTTCATCATAATGATATTATAACATACGGCTGGAAAAACTTCATCATAATGATATTATAACATTAGACTGGGAAAACTTCGTCATAATGATATTATAACACAGGCCTGGAACAACTTCACCATAATGATATTATAACATAGGGCTGGAAAAGCTTCATCATTGTGATATTATAACATAAGGCTGGAAAAACGTCATTATAATGATATTATAACATAGGATTGGAACAAGTTCACCATAATGATATTATAACATAAGGCTGGAAAAACTTCATCATAATGATATTATAACATAGTCTGGAAAAGCTTCACCATAATGATATTATCACATAAGGCTGGAAAAACGTCATTATAATCATATTATAACATAGGATTGGAACAAGTTCGTCATAATGATATTATAATAAAGAGCTGGAAAAAGTTTATCCTAATGGTAGTTATAAGTACGGATAAAGATTACCATCATACTGATAGTAGATATAGCTGGATTGACACGACCGCCTTAAAACCAGGAAGCTTAAAATAACATTGAACATTTTATATTTGTTGAAACTCAATGAAATGTAACATACTTGTAACTACTGCAAAGCCAAAAATACTATCGTATTATTACAACACCCAGCCAAAAGATAATAGAAAGTCCCCAGCATTGAATCCCATGTTTTATTGCGTATGTTTATTTCTGTACCTGCCATGTGTATTGGGTGTATAGTTAGATAACTCGTTGAATTAGCTGATCTAAGGGGTGTTGGTCCATGCTGGGCAATGCCTTTTTGAAAGGCAAGATAATGGTGTAGCTATAGCTATACTTTATGCACAGTAAATTTAAAACTTACTGTGTCGATGTGCTTTAAGTTAAACATAGCCTGAAAGAATTTGTTCTCAACAGATGATAGTGTGAAAACGCTGCTTGTGGATTACGGTCAAAGTTCTTCTATCAGTGGAGGTGTACAAGCTCTCATCAGACACCTTCCGTGGTGGGTTTACTGGAGGAAATAACTTTAGCCAGTGTTCCGGACAACTTTATTTCTCATCGCATTTCTTAACATCACTGCGGCGCTTTTCCTGCTTAAAGGTGTAAGCCAGGTATGCTGTTCACAGCCTGCTCTTGAGACGCTGGGCCGTACAAATAATACGGTCGGCCACTGGATGTCCGAAAAGTCGCAGTAATTGCAATTCTCCAAATAATTTAATCGAATTTATCAATTTCCTGGGCTTTATTCCATTTGGCGTTCAATCGCCATGGTTGACTTTGGGCACGTTTTGTCCAACTCGGCACCTGTATGTTTCTGTGTGGCTTTCTGTCTCCTTAACTGGCTAGTCTCAATATCGATCAGTTTATCAGAACTATACAATGATACCACTACGATTTTACTTAAATCAAGGCGTGAGAACCAGCTGAACCTTTTTCTTTGTAAGAAAGACATAAGAAAATATGGCTACGGCTAAAGATCAGACGTTTACTTATTGATGAACGAAAGTTTTGTCTTGTAAGAATAAAGCAATTAAGATATCGAGGGCTTAAAACTATACCCCCTATATATCCAAAAAATACATTTTGAGACAAACAAGTTCAAAAGTTTATCTAGACTTTAAATCCTTATATCAAGTATTAAAGTCATCTTTTAGATTTTGTCAAATCTTTGTCAAAGTTGATGCTGTTTTCCTGTGTTCGTTGGACCCATGGGTGTGGGAAACAAGCCAAACAAAGGACATGGGCAGGTCTGGTTTTAAGCCCCCTGAATGATGTCTTAAGTTTTTCTCAACGATATCTTAAATAGTCCCATGGGTTGGTCAGATGAGCAAATGTACAAGTCTAATGGGTCGGTCAGTGACTGTCAGCCCAACAAATGTATGAGTCTAAGATGTATAAAGTTAGTCGGCGGTTGGCGGTAGGCGGTAGGCGATTCGAGGGGACCAGTCATTATTTAATATTAAATCCTAAAACTAAATATCTCCTTCAAATTAAAATATAGTGATAGCAAACTTATACCAAATATGACACTTA
>JARFOD010116583.1:0-14925 GCA_031763545.1 Mopalia muscosa | reverse complement strand
ATTATTGTTATGTACAAAAGAAATAAACTATGAGAAGTACATAATAACCTTCCGGACGCATTTATTTTAGTTTATTGTGTTGTCTACAAAGTAAAATAACTATCCCCTGTTTGAGTGACGTGATCTGTCTAAACTCACGAACATTTCCGAAACACAATCATGTAAGCCAATTACATGACAGATTGTGTACAGATTTGGTGTGCAACTGCTGACAGTTTACTCGTGACGAAAACAACGAAGAAAAACGTAGGTCTCTATCCATATTGGAATCCAACTGTTAGAAAGTATGAATAGAAGTTTCTTGCCTAGCCATGGTTCTATAGTTTTATGTGTTTTTAGCTAAGGGGTTTATAGCCAAAGGCTTGCTAGAACTGATGGTGGCAAAGCATTGTTAAAGCCAAGCACCTGTAACGCCTATGAATATCAATTGGGGTTGAAGGCAGCTCAAACATATGGAGTAAAATAATTAAAGGTGTTTCAATGGCCGTCTTCGTGTAGACGAGAAACAGTATATTGAGTTTTTGCTTTATCGCCACACACAGCAGTACTTCTGATCTCCTGTGGCTTGAAGCCTGTGCCAGACGAAACGTTAGTCTAACATGGTGAAGGAGAATAAGTAGCCCCACACGCTTACTACTGACACAGGGCATTGCATACATGGTATGAACAAAGCTCTTTCACCTCTGTGTTGTATTCTCAAGTGATGTAACAATGTGCATGTGTTATCGACATTATTAGTTGAGTAAACAGTCAATTGTTAACAATAGGCCATAACTGGTCAATTGCTATCCAGTTACATAACATCAATCGCTGACGTTACATGGCTGTTCACACAAAATCATCAATAACACTTCATTTCCACGACTAAGTGCTGGGTACATTACGTAGAACATACCTGTATGGACGCTGTCTTTTATCGTCAGGTGACATGAGCATATGTTTTATCACCAGTAATAGTTGATTAAACAGTCTATTATTGCCTTTGCGATTGATCTGATAGAGCGACGCGTGAATGTAATCTAGGTTCTTCTTGCTGTATTTACCAGGGACTGTCGCTATCGGACTTTTTTATTGAGCACAGCTCTGTTATTAAGAATCATCTACTTGGTAACTAACTTACTGTAAAGGAATCGAGAATGTCTAAACTGGCTACCAGTTCACAGTCAGCAGCCACCAAAAGTAAAATGTCACGGAATGTTACCAGGAATATGTTTGGAAAACTATTCACAAAGCTGAAGTTTCATATACGCCACAGTGTGACAGGTAGTGGTATTATGTATTCCAATCCTGTCTGTCGTAACCTATAGCTTCTTGTCAACTATTGGGTTTTTTTCGACACATTCACAAAATTCGTCAATGATTGTTTTGCTAGAAAGGATCAAAGGAACAATTCATCAAAACATATAAGTTTATATTAAACTTTGGGTATATTGGAAAGCAAAATAACACTAGACTTTACACGCCCTATAACATAGGAACTAGATCCGCATTAACCGTGGAAGGAAGCGGGAGGGAAGGGCAAATTGCAGAATCAGTCTATTTCTGATGTATTCAGAGATGGTTTTCTGTGTACAATTTTGTTTTTTACTCACTCACTCAGCTTCTGTTTGGCTTACGTCATTATCTACAGGCAAACTTCATTTTGATGCAATCTCTACGAAAAAAGGATAAGTAATGCATATGCAATTAGTGACAAAATTTGACATATAAAAATTTAAAGAAGTCTTTGAAACAAACATTCCATTTACTGCACCATACACCATAACTAATAGCTGTGACAAGACTTAAAGTTGTGATATAATATTTTCAGAGGTATTATCCATAAACCCAGCCTTAGGTTGTGCACATTCGAAATCAAAAACATCATTTGAACAAAAGGTATATTTACAGTGAAATGGATTAGTCATTTTAACTAGTTTCAATTAACTAGTTACAATTGAAGGAATTGTATCCAGGCAAAATATAAAGAAATAAACATTAACACTAGTCAGAATGACTACATTTCACTGGAAATAAAATGCGTTGTGAATAACAATAGAGTACTTGTGACACTTGTTGTAAACTTACACCTTTTTTCGTTAAGGTTATTGTTATGTATTGACATGAATATGCATGACGTCATTTGTTATGCTCTTGTACGCGCATGTCCGAAATAAATCACTTCCGGTTTCCCCCTTCCAAGATGGATGTTACGTTGTTTATCAATCAATAGTTATCCAGGTTAATCTAGTTATACCGAACCCAGGTACACCACAGTTATAGAAAGCTAAAAACCAAGCGTAAAGAAATTAGTAAAGCGATGGAATTTTATTTGTTGAAGAAAATACATTTTTTTCAGTATCATTTAAACAATATCTTGTTTAGTTAATGGACTTAAAGAGCAAGTGTATGTTTTTTTTAAATTGTTCATTATATCCTCACAAATAAGGTCATGGAAGTGCATGTTTGCTCCTATCATATACTATACAAACTGTAATCAGTCAAAGTACTCACCAAACCCTCCGACTCAATCCATATCAGCTCATTTTGCTTTGCAGACGTCATTGAAAATCGCTATCATGTGATCATAACTTGAGCGAAAACTAAACATAACGTTTAACCCTGTGATCAGTTGCTCGAAAAACCGCTAACACCAGATTAAATCGCTAATAGCGGCCCAGGGAAAGACCTCCAACATAGTGTGACGTCATCTAATAGCGGATTAAATGTAATTGGCTGCGAGCCCATGGGTATAGAACCAAGATTGAACGTTATGTTAATAGGGACAACCTCAACATATAATGGCGGACAGAATACTGTTTATCATCTTAACGTATTATTAAACATAAAAACTGAAAAGTAAACACTTTAACATAATAATAAACATATTAAGCGTCAACAAGTTTTACAGTGGATCAAGGGAGTATAGCTAGCTTTCGATATCGTGTTTCTTCATGTATATGGTCGCCGGTCAGTTCTTCATATATTCATTTCATCAACGACAAATGTGTCAATCATAACCTCGTCTTCGTAAAAATTCCTGAATTATTTCCAACTTAATGACTATATGGCGATGTCTGAAAATGTAACGAGAAATAACATGACGCCATTCTGGTCAAAAAATAGTTTTATGGAATCTCAGTGAAGAACATACTCTCTGTACAGTTCACACAGATAACACCTGTAATACTAACGAATGAAAACAGTGTTCAGTTAAATAAATTCTGACTGTTCAGTATTGCAGATTATTTTATAATAAACTGAAGTACGTTTCAGAAATTAAGTTTTCGATTATCAGCAGTTGGTAGCCAAATCCAGTATGCTCATCCTCAGTTACCAGATCATGTCATTGTATCAGAAATTAAAAGTCTTCCGCTCGGATGGTGAGAGCTTTATTCGTGGATAGTGAATCGGTAAGCTATCGGACTAAACCATGTTTCATTATAGGTATTTGCTACACTTCAGCTTTTTGACTTTTTCGATCTATTAGAGATTTTGGCTCTTAATGGATTCCATATGGTCTAATTAAAGAATAATCATCTGTCGAATGGTTCACAAAATACACTGACAGTCCCTCGTAGTTTTGATAAACCTGTTCGCCGGGATCGTGGCCTAGCTGTGATCGAGTGGGATTTGAATAAGTACTTAAATAGATTTCTGGGTGAATCTGAAGTGTCGCCAGGAAAGTGAAATTAACAGTATTTAGATTATACGGGTCTAGTTATTTAACACATATGCTTGGGTCGTCGCCTTCGTCTTAGTTGTCACTTACCCGATGTTAGTACTCGTCTTTTGTCCACACGAACTGAGGGTTTTTTCAAAACTGTATTACCAAGTGTCTCTTGTAACAGTATTGCCTTATCAAAACGATTTTCCTGACATCTTGCAATCTCGACAGACATTACCAGCTCACTTCGTGTCACCATCACACGCCACCCCCAGTATTTATTCATTGTTTGATTAAATTCAGATTCCTTTTTGTCTTTGCATCGTTTGTCGGACTAGGGCATAGTTGTTTTTAACTTCCTTTTAAGTAACTGGTAATTGATCAAACTTATTTCCAGAATAAGTGTTTAACTTTGGATAACCGTGCTATACCATATATTCACTTAGTCGAGATAGTAATAAATGATTATTTTATTACCATAAAGTCCCACCTAGAGTTTTCATTCAGTTTTCAACGGGGTTATATCGGAGTCATATAAAGGTTTTACTGGACCCCTTGGGCTAACGAATCACTTCATGCTGTAGAATAACTCTCAGAAAAATATAAATATATAAAGTTAAATATCGTGTTTACTACATATTCGTCACATAGTTTTTATAATAGTTGCTTTCAGAATAAAGTAACTTTTAAAAGCTTTTTTAAGTGAAGTTATTATTTCGTTTCCTCCCATCTGCCCCACATGATGTTAAAGTAGTGTTACCTCGATAAGTCATAAATATGCCTGACTTCACCGACTCAATCCAGACATTTAACTATTAATATTGTATTCAAAGCTTATTACAATATACTCCAACCATTAAGTGGAGTGCGAATACATATATAGTTCTACTGATGTTGTTTTTCTGGCATTTCATTCCGACTTCGCCCCACCTATGTTGATATTAAAATGTGGAGTACGCTTCATTTCATATCTGCTACTGACAACTTAACAGATTATTAACTTTCGCGTGAAAAAAAAATCGATATATGGAGGCTCAACTTTAGATAACTGTTCACCTATAACATATCAGCTGTGGTATCAGAGTGGTATTATTATCGGATATCAGGTTTCCATTCCGTGTGCTAGCAACTGCGAAAACCCATGTTCTTTTAACTTATGAAACGTTTGGCCGAATTCCTCTCCATACAAACAAATTATTCTGGTTGGGATAGAGGCAGAAACCATAGAAAAACCTGTTTATAACAAAAATAGTCTCAGACTTATAAGGTCTTGCATTGTAACGCCACTTTGTGTAATAAAAACGCTTAGTGTAATAAGGTAATATAAACGTTGCAACTGCAAATCTAAGTGTAATAAATTCGAATTTCTCTATAAAGCGTTGTTTGTCTACAAACGCACCGCTTTTGACAGGGATACTCTTCTTCTTTTAAATATTGTCAGAATGCTAGTAAGCCGTGCTCGGCCGATCTCAGTACTACTGTCTGTGGGGTATCTGACTCGGAGTCCATAGTTAATGTTACGAGGATTGATACAAACCAAATCATTCTTGTACAAGACTATTATCTCTTTGGGTTCATAGAACAGTCAATCTGTCAACTGTTCATTAACAACCTACCTCTGGCCTAACAAACATAGCGGAATATAAATAGAATTGGCACTATAAGTCTGTTGTCAGTTATCTTTGTTAAATTGGGTATATACATATATATACATACACACCACCACATCCCACCACATTGTTCCTACTGACAAGACACCAGGCAAAGGCCAGTTAGATCAGACAAGGCCCAACGGAAAATGAGTGAACTTAATGTTTTGTCAATAAGCATACAAATCAACAGTGATCAAAGCAACAGTCAAATTCCGTTTGTCAGTGTGTAATAGTTGTTTATGTGTGTTATATACAAACGAAATAAACTTTCCAAGGTACATAATACCTTCAGGATGCAACTATTTTAGTTTAATGGGTTGTCTAAAACTTAAAAGAACTATCAACTATTTCCAGTGATGTAATTTGTCTAAACTCACAAATACAACCGAACATTGCCGAAACACATCCTGTAAGCCAATGAATTACTCGACAGATTGTGTACAGATTTGGTGTCCAATTCCAGAAAGTTCACTCGTGGCGAAATCAATAAAGAAAATCTCAAATATCTCTATCCATATCGGAATCCGACTGATAGGTTGTATGAATGGAAGTTTATTACCTAGCCACGGTTCTATAGTTTCTTGATGTGTTTTTATCTATTTGGTTTAAGTCTTGCTTGAACTGATGGTTGCAAAGTCTTGTAACAGTCAAGCACCCATAGCGCCTATAGATATGAGTTGGTGATTGGAGGGGCTCTACCGTACAGAATAACGTTAAAAGTGTTTCTATAGAATTCTCGTGTAGAGGAGAGTCAGTATAAATTGATATTGGTTAATGTTTTACGCCACACGTCACCTGTGGCTTGAACCCTATGGCAGACGAAGCGAAGGTCTAACATGGTAGTACAAGATCCCCCAACCCCAACTCAATTCTACATCAATACCCTAAGAACGATTGATATAGGTATGTTTATATATGCATAAGTTTACTTGATTAAGGTTTTACACTTATGTACCTATCTGATTAATAACTTATTATTCCTTAACTAAATGCTGTGTAAATCTAATATGAAACCTCGTAAAAACCACACCTGTGGTTGCAATAATTACATCCTGTGACCTTCTTATGCAATCTACATGAGGTCAACTAAGGCACTTGAACGCTGACGTTACATGGCTGTTCACACAAAATCTTTACTCAATTATAGAGTTATCAATAACACTTCATTCCCACGACCAAGTGTGTGGCACATTACATTCAACAAACCTGTATGGACGCTGTCTTTTATCGTCAGGTGATATGAGCATATGCTTTATCGCCAGTAATAGTTGACTAAACAGTCTATTATTGCCTTTCGCGATTGATCTGATACAGGAACGCGTGAACGCAATTTACGTTCAACACTGTTTATTGTTTAATGTACAATTTATTGAGTGCGACCATCATATGGTATATTGCAGGATAGCTCGATAGCACCAATAATAATCTCGATTTAACTTTACAGCTCAAACAAAACGCTACAGCCACAAGAACAAAGCACTTTACAGCCAAAATCCACTATATTACAGTGACAAGGTCGAGTCTAACTAAAACCAGCGGAAATATACAAACAATCTCTATGATAATCTGGTACAGGTAGGTTTATACGGCATCACCTTTTAACAGGCTATGTTTAAACTATCTATCTAATGTGTTTGACAGACGATTAAAGCACAGCAGTAGACATAACTATTATATGATTGTATGTTTGTTTCAAGAAACATATCTACTTGGTATAAGACAGATTAACAGATTAAGTCACCAAAGTCGCAGGCTCGGTATGTTTGTATCTTGTTGTCACAAAAAATGGTCACACTTGCATTCATACTTAAACATAATACGGTTTACATCGTAGTAAATAAAATCATTCCCCAATGTCTATGAGAGGAACTGATTTTGTTGGCGAAACTCTGCTTGTCGCGTATAGCATGGACGATTCAATATGTAACGATCAGGTGACCTGGTTAATTGATATTTATTGCTCTAAATAAACTGGCGGAAATATCTCCAGTTTTGTCTCGAGAGTTAGGTGTATTCATCTTAACCATAAATAGGAGGGGGTTGTCGATGGCTTACTTTTTGAAATTCTCCATGGTTTTCCTACCCTCCGATACTTGCTCTGAAGCTTTTTGGAATTTACAAAATGATATGTTGTTTATTGTCTATAAATATAACATTCCTGGCCGTTTTTTTCGAGAAGAAAGTGATTTTTGCGATTCTTAGAAAAAAATACTTTGGCGGGAAATCCTTCCATTGTTAACTGGTTGCATATATATATTAATAACGGAGTTTGTTGTGAGTGTCAGAATGTCTGATAAACAAAATAAGCACGAGAGTTTGTCAAAATGAATTAAGGATTACGTTAGTGCAGAAAAACAAATAAGTATATTACAGGTAAATGTGTGACTGGACAACAGATGCCCAATCTAAACATATTAAAACATAATACACAATGACTACACTCTTAGACAAATATGGCTCTTATGGGACCCTTTAAGGTTCTTCGGCTATGACTCTGGATGAACCCTTTATGGTTCTCTACTCAGTGTTCCATGTGTTTCTCCCTATTTTATTATATCAAAGAAGCGTTTCTAATGGTTCCATATAGAACCATCCTCTTTTCTACAGATTCCTCAAAGTACCATTATTTCTGCGAGCATAGACATTTAATCATGTTTTATCCCATCTCAAAATAATACAACCAGTACAGTTCAAACAAAAGATAAATATGCCCATGTGTCAAAATTAACATCAAAGCAAAATGTATTTTGCTCATTCTGGGTAAGGTCTCTCTTATTTACAATAAATACTTGTTCATAAAACTGTGCACACTGAGCACCGTGCGTGAATCGAAACCAGGGCAATGAATTCACAGGGTTTTTGTTTTACCTGAAGTTGACTGATATTGAAGCCAGGTGTCCATATCGTGAGAATACACAAAGCAAACAAACTTGGCAAAACATTTCAAGGGACTGGAATAATTATGATGCTGAAAGAATAAGATCGGAAATTATTAAATTTATCGATAATGAAAAAATCCGCCGTGAAAGCGAGATAAATGACTTAAATTGATTTTTTTTTTCACCTGAATGTGAAGAAATCGATGTCTCCACTGCTTAACTGATCGATATAGTTTGTCTGAATGGCATATAAATTAAGCTCTAGCAAGAGAAACGCTGAACACGGGGGTATATTTCTATGTATTATATCAATTTCTTGAGCTATGTCTCGATAATGATTTTTTTTTCTCGCCTCACAATATTATTTCAGAATATTAAAGTCATTTTTCCACAGGTATTTTACACTTAGACTTACTTGCTACCTGCATGACACGATTTGAAAAAGAAACAAGATGTTATATGACTTGGCGTTGACTGAATCAGCGATGGATTTATTTGTTTATACACCCATTCCTTATAATGTGGTTCTCTCTCCTTTCCTTTGCCTTTAGAAAAAAGAACACGAAATTTTTTTAAAAACATTTCCTTATATTGTTTAACTCGTGGCAAGTCTCTGATCTTACTTTTGCGTTTTGATATCAGCATAAAGACATGTGGTAAATACATAACATTATAATTGTGAATTAAGTTATCATATGTCAAAATAATTGTTCAAAATATTGACGAATACTTGTGCAAGAATACACTGTGTTGGTTTGAAAATGGAACCATTTGTCTTCTTATTTCAGCAGGTTTCTACATGTAGGTTAGTAAGACAGACAGAGGATAATTGTTATTTTACAGAAATCTGCTCATCTCCCCACTTACTTCCTGTACAAGACACTGACAACTGGGCTGATAAAGGCATTTCTTGTAAAACTGAGTTGAACAAAGAGGGGATAGGTCACAAAACAGCACCATAACTTTCCAATGTATTAAGTTTTGTGTATGTGGATATAAACTGTACTCTGTCCACGCTCGTAGTCCAGTTAAACCATTATAGGATCGCTGATTTAGAGTCGGCAGCGAGTGTTGTTAGCTGAGAAACAAATATAGAAACCAAACCACTAAAGACTCCTCTATCGGGTTCAACTGCAAATCTACATTTTCATACTGGCTCGGTGTAAACAAGGTGGACGATAAATACTGTGTGTTGTTGCTTACACCTGATTAAAGCGGGTGGTGGATTACCGTAGGTATACACCTGAGTAAGGTTTACCTTTGTCAGGTAGGTATACACCTGAATAAGGTTTACCTTTGTCAGGTAGGTATACACCTGAATCATAGATAGGCTACCACAAAACACTGACTACAGAGCTTTTATTTTTACAAAAAGATCACACTAGAACAGGGTTGTCGATTATTTAAAACTAACGAATATATAGATAAACACAAAAAGACAAGTTTCTGTATAGATCTAAATCTCGAGTTGGTATGATTAGCCTACAGACATCTCGGGAGAAGGTCATGACCATGTACATGGCACAGAAAGTATGTGATTAACATGTAGGAAACAAGATAACTGATATGAGTCAAGACTAAATCCATCTGAAAACCTGGTTTCCAACGAACATTATTTGAAGGTAGATATGCTGCTCATTCCTGTAATGCTTTAAGCAAATATTTTTTGTTTGTGATTCTCGTGACAATTGATGTCGTCCGTGTAGCTTTATTCATCATTAATAGTTATAGTAGAAGTTTCGCACAAGTTGAGTTATGTGACAAACGACTATAATGCAATCATAGAATATTATGACAAATATTAAGAGCGATTTAGTTAGGCTTATTGTTCTATCAGGTAAAGATTCACAGCGATTTATTTTGGCCTATTAATTGTTGGTAAATATTATATGTGATTTAGTTAGGCCTATTTCTCTCTTCTTGTAGAGATTTACAATGGTTTATTTTGCCTATTAATTGTTGGTAAAGATTAAATGCGATTTAGTTAGGCCTATTGCTCTCTGCTGGTAGAGATTTACAACGGTTTTTGGGGTTTATTAATTGTTGGTAAAGATTATAGGCGATTTAGTTAAGCGTATTAATTGCTAGTAAAGAATAAGGACGATTTTGTTAAGTCTTCTCTTCTAGTAAACATTAGCTAAGGGTGTATTTAGTTAGGAAAATTTCTAACTACTGGTAAAATAAGAGAAAAACGAAGTGTGATATTCAGCTTTTTTGGCGTCAACATAACAGAACGACTTCACCAATAACTTGTTCCTATTCACTGACTGTTTGGGTTATAGATCGATTGAGGTTCTTTATTTTGATTACCTTAAAGCCTAAGTCAGATAAAGCTGTTAGTTAAAGGTTCTAATATCGCCATACTCCACATACGTAGAGACGGTCTGATGTAACACAGAGTCGTGCCAGACTGATTGATGTATTGATATAAAATATGCTATTCCAGGAACAGTAACCAACTTCGCGAAACATGGACCGGTCTTTGGGAAATGTGATCCATTAAGTCTCCAGTCAGACTTGGCTATCAATTATATTACTTGTGTTATTTACGATCAAATTATCCTTGCCTGAGTAGCTGTAGGATCTATTGAGTGTGAGGACTAACATTTGGTTAAGCCGGTTTACGTGCATAGTTTAACATTACAACTGACTACAATAACTCCAATGAATAAACAAAACATTGATGTCTCTTCGTCGCTGGTTAGCTTAGCACGACAACCTGTTGGAAATTTGATCAATTCTCTTCTGACTCTTTGATTGAATAAAACAAATATAATTTTAAAAAATTGTAACTGAGAAAATTCTTTGTTCAAATTCTTTTTCATCCGTTAAACAGGATATATGATGACTATAGTTCGAGTGATGTAATCGGTCTTAAATGCCGAAAATTGACGAACATCTCCGATAACATATTCTTTTTAACCAATCAGACGACAGATTGTACACAAACTCATTTCGAGTGATGTAATCGATTTTAACTGCCGAAAATAGCCGAACATTCCCGATAGCATATTCTTTTACACCTTTCAGATGACAGATTGTACACAGACTCATTTCGAGTGATGTAATCGGTCTTAACTGCCGAAAATAGTCGAACATTCCCGATAGCATATTCTTTTACACCAATCAGATGACAGATTGTATACCGACTCATTTCGAGAGATGTAACCGATCTTAACTGCCGAAAATAACCGAACATTCCCGATACGTATTCTTTTACACCAATCAGATAACAGATTGAACACAGACTCGGCCACCTGGTGTCTAATTCAGATAGTTCAATCTTGGGGATAATCTCATCATCTAGCATTTTCCATGAGTACATGGAATCTACATATGTTTTCTTTTATCGCCTTGGTACAGTTAGTTTGTTAAATCGCATTGCACACGCTTTCATGCATACAAATTAACAAAAACGACTGACATAATTAATTGCTTTCTGAATAGCTGAACTGATAATATTAATACAGGTAAAATATTAAATTCTCGTTGATTAGTCAATAAAGACTTTTTCGAGTAATTTATCAATGGAATAATGCGACATGTTCGCCCTTTTTGTGTCTATATTGTTGTGAGGTGACCAGAATAACAACATCTAGGATGTGAATCCGCCTTGTAAGGTACGGCTTTCTTTTAAGTACTGGGTACATGGCCTTGTTTAGGGTTTTGCGTTAGGTTTTATAGTAACACTAACCCAAACCTACAATTCAACGTTTTGGAGAGGTCGCCAAGTGAATATTTCTTGTGAGTGTTTCTTTGGCGACAAATTTCCTGCTACATAGTGCAGCCGTGTTTGATGTTTCATTTTATGGTGTTTGAAATGTGACAGAAATGTAGTTAATTATATATTGATGAAGCATTTATGTTGAATTTTGTCTCTATTGGTTTACGAAAACGTTAACAAAATAATACCGATTAAATACGAGTTTCATAATAAGAAAACGTGCTTTGATGTCAATTGTTTCTTAGTTGGTGTAATTAGATCTAGACCTGTTAGTTGTAGTTTTGTTATGTAAAACCAAACACTCGTGATACATGGAGTCGCTGATCTAGTCTAAATACCATATAGTAATACCATTAGAGCTTGGCTCATCCGAGAGACTTTATGGTAAAGGGAACAAACCAGTATCGGGATGCTATTTTAATTGTCAGGTGATATAAGCATATGTTTTATCGACATTAATAGTTGATTAAACATCGTACTACCTTTGATCTGATACCGGAACACGTTAATGCAATCTAGATTCTCAATGTTATACTCATCAGTGACAACGGCTATCGGATGGCCCATTCCTCTATAGCTCCATTATAAAGAACGGCTGCTCAGTTACTTTAGGCTGTATTTCTAAACTAAGCGTAACAGGTTAGGAGGAGTCCCGAAGACTACATAAACATGATCTTCCAATAGGAATACGAGTGGTCATATACAAACAAGTAAGTTGCTGATTTTACATGTGTAGCGTTTTACAGGTAAGCTGTACTGTCTTTTAACATTTTATCATGTTTTATCAACTACACAGGTACTAACTTTTTACTAGTTTGAGCTAATCGGTAGATTCACATCAGTGTAGATACAACTCCAGGGATTGTATTGTCGTGTCGAAAGCTTTCCTCACTTTTACTTGCCCTATTCAGGTGTTTTGAAGGCGAAATACGAAGTAAAGAAAATGACGGACGTATTCATGGTTAGCGAAAAGTAAGAAAAAATAGATTTTGACAAAAGTGCTCAATTACTAACATACATATAAATTCATGTTTGATTTTTGCCTTGAGGAAATAAAATATATTTGCTCCATTTTTAAAAATATATATGTGGTCTTCTTTCTCCACGGTGAATACAGCAAAGCCGTTATCTGATTAAAATGTAAAAAGCAATAGAAATCGCTAACAGATTAGCGGAGTGTTGGGAGGGAGCTTCGCGTTGCCCTGGTGTTCTCAGAGCTAGCTGCACACTGTTGAGCATTGGCTTCTAACTCCACGGTAAATTGGATTCTGGGATGGTGTTTGTTAAGGTAATGTAGAAGGGTAGAGGCATCGTCATTAAGGATTGCAAATGGTTCGTCAACTTGCTAAGGGGTGGATAGGGGAATTGGATAGGGCAGCTTCTTCCATGTGTGCCATATATGTCTCTGATATAAGTGGGGATAGTGGAGAACACATTGGTAGGCCATGTATCTGTTGGTATATGTCATCTCCCCCAAGTGAAGTATGCAGAGGCAATGCATATCTTTAGGAGGTTCACAATGTTATCTCGGGCGAGGTTGAATTTGTTTATTGCAGATGGGTATTGGATGCGTTGGTGGACCTTTTCTCTGGGTATATTAAAATGCGAAGAAATTATCGTTCCGACGGGTTCTTTTTAACTGCTTATAATGCTACTGTCCTACCGACACATCTAGACACCATTATTAAATATCTTAGGAGAGGGACTAAATGTCATTATGCTAGATTATACAGCCATTTATAAACCATAATCAATCAGTATTATCTAAATGAAGCAAACACACTTATGGTATTTAAATTAAAATTATTATATTATTAAATAGTGGATATTAAATACATTGTTGAATTTCATCAAACTGATATGAAACTGTTTTTAAAAATAGCCAACACTAATCTTGTTAATGAAATTGTTCAATTTAAACAGAGTAGAAAGGTGCTTGTAGCTGGTCTCGTAATATGTCTGCCTGTACATAGTGGTAATGGATGTGGTCACAATGTCGTCCACAGAATGCAGCCTGGTAAAACTGAGGGCGTCTGCGTCTTCTCTTGATGCCAGTGTTCTTTGTGTGGGCATTCCCGGCTATCTCTTTAAGAGTAAATGGGTTAAAAATTTGTCCAGAATTGTCAGCTTCTGTGCAGTTATCATCTTCGACTTCGTTGTCAAATGTAGACAAAACATCGACCTCGACAAGGTCTGGTTTGGAAATCTCTGGTAGATTGACTATACAGTCCCCGTACCGGAGATTGCTGCCTATATACCGGAAGTCCTTCTGGACAAACTCATCGTCGGTCGTGTCAGCAACAGCTGCAACACAGCATTTTAGTTGTTGCAAATAATTATTGATTCTACTGCACCATTGCTGAAAAGATATAAAAAAAAAAACAAACCCACACAATTATTAAAAAAAATATATATATTCTTGCTGGCCTATATCGCAACTATCAAATTCTTGATTAAGTGTCCAACAAGAAGTGTATAGACAGAAAGGCTACTTTGTGTGAATTGTAGATAAAACCTAGGATTGAAATATACAAATATAAAGATTGTATATTGTTATCCCAGATTAAACATTGCTTTCAAGTTTTGCTTTCATTTGTGTCAAAATAATACTAGAAGACAGCCAGGAATTTGTTCGAAACGTTTCACACAATGTAAAACTGGTGGTCCGTATGTGCTACATGCCTGATATACTCACTGAGACAGCCATGGATTTATAAATGCGTGAATAAATATAATACCAGATTAGTGTGTATATAGTATAGATAATACCATACATGCTAGTGGAAGAAGGCTTATCTCATGTAAAAAAAAAATCACATGAAAAACAACAAGATGTCTCCGGCATAAAAATTCGGAGGTTCTACATATATAGTTTCTTCGTCCCATACAAATAGCTGGAAATATGTATACACGTATATGTTTACCTGTAATTTAGAGGCGTGTAATTTGTCATATCTCGCTTGGAGGACTTGTGCTTTAGGAGACTGGTCCATTTTCTCTGAAAGTCGCTTTCGACTGAAGCTC
>JARFOD010116572.1:2661-14929 GCA_031763545.1 Mopalia muscosa | reverse complement strand
TTATCGAAAAAGAGGTTTATCTCCCTTATTTTTCATCCGATTTTCACAAATGAGGTGTCATTTTTCTTCGTATAAAACCAGCAATACAAAGCAAACATAAAATAGGGCATTTGAGGCACTTCAAAATTTCACCTGTGGTACCTAGTAATACCAAGCAACCAACTTATCGAATTGAACAGATCTGTAATTACGTTTTATCAACCGACCAAAAGCAAATAATTGCTGAATTCCACATTTACTCGCCTATCAAAACACTTCCAATTGCCATGCACCACCGAAAAATTGTCAAATCATATTATGCTAACTGCTGACAACCTTTACAATCGTCTTTATCAAATATACAACACGACCGCCTTACTGGCTAAGAATTTAGGACTCGTTCTGCCGTGAGCCACTGTAGCTCAGACAGTCGGTAGAGTTTTGGGCCCATAAACTGGTCCTGGGTTCAAATCCCGGTGGAGACAACCACATTTTCTCTCTTCATTCATTCAAAACATATAAACTACTATATAGGTCACATGTAATATTTTTTAACGAAATCGTATTTAACTCTACTGAATTAAGCAGAGGTGCTATAATACCCGTTTAAACAACCGGCCCCCAGGCCCAGCAGGACGAAATAATTTTAGAATCGAACCTCAGATTTAATAACTAATAGGGGATTAAATATAGACCTTCGAGGCTTCAACATTGCGTGGGGTCATGTAATCGCTGATTTAACTTAACAGCGCTTCCAGCAACCAAGTGAATAAAACACCTTAACAGCCGATTGAGTTTCTGTAGTGGTTAACAAGCATTGTACTTTACCATCAGGTTCTGATGTCACCAAACAATTAGTTTGAATCAACCGGAAATAAGTCATATTCAATTGTATATGTATTTTATAGTAATAATGGCAGCTGAAATAAGATGAACTGTCAGTTTGCTTGAATGTTTTACCCCATTAAGGCAAATTGTTATTTCAAATAAAGAATAATATAATAGCACTATTTTCGTTATTTTGGGATAAAACTTTCTTAGTTTGAACAGATACCAGTTCAGAAAAGTTTGCAGGTTGAAACCCGTAGGTAGAAGGCCTGGTGGCAGCGTGGTCTAGGTGGCCTGCATTTACTGCTGGCTATTCGGTGCCTAACTCTGAGGTTTCTTGGTTCGATTTTCGGAAGGGTTTCAACCTGCAACATTCTCTGAACTGGAATCTGTTCATACTAGGAAAGTGTTATCCTAAAATAACGAAAATAGTGTTAATGTTCAATTCTAAAAGACACCCCAAAATTAATCAATAATATAATAGCTTTATTAATATGACCCTGTAATAATTTTTTGATTGTTTGTTTGATTGGTGTTTAAAATCGTACTCAAGGGTATTTCAATTATATGACAATAGCCTTATTACGGTGTAAAAACCGGGAGGAAACCTCGTAAAAACCACCACCGCGATTGCTGGAGCCACAACATGTGACTCGCTCACCTAATGGTCGAAAGGCGGACTCGAACCGTGAACGGTAAATCGAAGCATGTTCAGTTCAGGAAGCGCACTCGCTACCACTGAGCCACCGCCGCGTACCTACCCTCTAATAAAGATAAATACACATTAATTTTTATTCTAGATGTCAGCAGACATATCAACCGAACAAATGAGCCGACCTCTTTTTCTGTCCAACATACGCATTTG
Organism: Mopalia muscosa; assembly: GCA_031763545.1. Lineage (NCBI taxonomy): Eukaryota > Metazoa > Mollusca > Polyplacophora > Chitonida > Mopaliidae > Mopalia > Mopalia muscosa. Next base: position 13,257 of record JARFOD010116572.1, on the reverse strand, counting down.
TTTGTGTTGTGTATTGTTTTGAATGACTGTCGCCATACAAGTGAAATACCCAAAGACTTAATTGATAATAAGTTTTTAAAACTTACATGTGTTTAGCTGTATAACATCGAGCCTCTCTCTCCGCCACAGTCGGGTCAGTAAATATAGAATTGATCAGATGACCCAGGTGCAGGGAGACCGGTCTTTCATCGAAGTGACTCACCCGGACCTCTAACTCCAACTCGATCCTCTGAACGTCTTCTTTCTTAAAGGTAACAGAGGCTTGAAACTGCTTTTTACCTTGCATAGCAATCGCTTTGGTAATGGGGTTACCAGGATGGGCGTCAGAGGTAACCTCATCTAAAATGTCACATGTACCTTTCCCCAAAGTGATGTCCCTTTGGAATATTCCAGGTTTCGTTAACATGTGAAGCCGTAGACCTCGGTGAATACTAGTATCGAATTCCAATCCCTCCGTGTCTTTCGCTTGCCATAAATAGTTGCCGTATGCACAATCCAGGATAACAGGTTTACTTCCAATGACCCCATCGTTAGAAAAAGTCCATAATTCAAGGCGTTTTCGTTGCGCGTCCGGCGCGTCTCTTACTCGTGCCTCTATTGAGAAAAGTCTAACACGTTTACCTAAAGCTGCCCTAATGTCGTCTTGTTTAAGTACAGACATAAAATTAAATGTCGGTTTACCCCTAAACATTGTTCCCGCTCGAGGCATTGGCTCCTGGAATAAATTCTCCCAGAGTTCATTAAACTCTTGGTCGGGATGCTGGTAATGGAATGGATCGCTAAAATCATCATCTAAACGGAATGCGTTGTTAAAAACATTTTGCATATCAGTCTGGTAAAGTGCAGGGTGAACCTGGTGTGTTTGAAGTATAAGAGCAACATCGTGGAATGGAATTATAGGAACATGAGGATTGTGGGATTTTAAAAACAACGATTTCTGATATCTTTTTAACGCACTTTGCAGGAACATTTTATCTCTATAATGAGGTAAAAATACCTGGTAACAGAAAGAACGCTGGCGTTGAATTGCCGCTTCCAGGTCGTAAGAGAGTTCATAGACATGGTGAGCGCCTCTCGGGGGCCGATAAGGGCGAGATAGCACTTTCCCGGAAGGGAAACATACTTCAAATGGTTGGTGTGGAAATTTCTTGTTCCAGTATTTCTCCGCGATGGGAAGAATTCGTTTTCTCTCTGAAGATGACATTAGTTTATGATTGATAATCTTGTTGAAGTTTCGTGTACAATCTTCCAGATAGTCTCTTGGTGATAACATGTGGCAGTGCCAGACCCACTCGATGTCTAGAGGAGCAGCCAGGATTGTACCAGAGTTTTCTGCTGCTAATGGAAGCCACAGTTGTTGGTAGCGATAAATGGCCGCGTCGATAACAGATTGTTGATATAGGGCTGGCATCTCGTATACTGTCCGTAAGAAATCTACCTGATGCAAGGCAGCCTTGTTGAGTTCCAAGCTCAGTTCCACGTCGCTCCATGATGAGGGAGGATGAAACATGACTCCGATAGAAATACCTGCCAACAAAGCGGAAGGAATAATAGAATGAATGTCTGTCAGTTCAGGGTACCAGGTGCATCTTATTTCATTGGGGACTTTATAAACGGTAATAGTTGTGGGCGGTATTGCTCTTTAATATGCGTCAGGAGATAGAAAAGCAGTCTGGAAAGAACATTGCAAAATCGTTGGTAAACTATACTTGACCAATATTGGACGACAACAGCCGGCTTCATTTCGGTAAAAGCATTTGGTTAAAGGATTGACATAAGACGCTATAAACAATGTTTAGGCAGACTGGTCGACCAGCGCTAGAGGGTTCTGTCAACAGGGCATTAAGCACCACCGCGTCTAAGGACTCATCAAGGAGATCTTTTGTTATACAAGCACATCATTGTGAATTACTTTCCTAGGAAAGTAAACCGCGGCTAGCTGGAAGTCTGAATTAGTTATCTCTCATTCAAACATATATCTAGCCAACATAGTGGTAAATTATACAACTGTTCTCAAAGTTCTTAAGGGTACCAATGTAGCGATTAATCAACAGGTTTTAGTAGCTATTTTAGTAGCTGTTTTAGTAGCTGTTTTAGTAGCTGTTTAAGCTGTAGGAGTGACCAGAGAAACGAGCTTACGTGTATCTACAACTGAAATCCAGAGGTTTATTTTATAATCCTTATAAACAATTTAGAGTAGACTGGGGCGAATGGTGGGTGTTTCTGTGGTGCATAAACTGTAACAATACACCTACAACTAACACAGATGTTAAGATAACTGCGGATATTTTTTGCACACAATCAACCCTGAAAAATCTAAACCAACACATTCAATAATTGTGATTTATTCAATCTATATAATTACTTCCTGAATACTTTTGTCAACAAAAGTAATCGGAGGGTTTGTCGTATTCTCATCCAAGTGAAGATGCATGTCCAGACACTGATTAATTGATTGATTCATTCATTCATTCATTCATCGATCGATCGATTTTTTTTTCCCCCTAAAAAGAAGTTTGAAAAAAGAAATTTGCCGCGAAATTTAACAAATGTACATTGAATAAAAACAATACGGAAACAATAGAAGATATATCTGACAAATATAAATGACCTCAATTTATCTCTTCTTCTTGCTTTCACTTAACGCACTGGCAAATGGAAACTGCATGAGGTAACATGTGTTTATTTTAAATATAACCCATTCAGCGGAAGCGCTTTCTACACTGTGGCTTCTCTTATGCAGAGAAGGAAAAGAGCAAGAATACATAAAAGTACCATTATGGGAGAACCCCGCGTTACTTGTACAAGCAGTCGGCTAACGTGTTGTCTTTAACGTCACTTTGTGCTTTACCTAGAATGAATGATAATAAAGCCAGTAGTGCACCTAGGTATTATGGCCTTTTGATGAGCTCATTTCTGAGTAATGCAAACTCCCAGTCATATGTATGGACGTGGTGGTTCAGGCCACATCGGGAGGCCTGAACTGTTTTATTATCATCATGACACTCTTCAAGGTAATATATCCCTCGGGCTATGGGTAGTTTGTTTGAAGAGCAGAAATTCTGTCCTAACTTAACTGTATGGAGATAGATTAACTTTCCAACGTTATCTAAGCACTTAACATTTTATGCTTGCGCTAGTGTCAATTATTGCAGGCCTACAACTCCGTCATTTAAATGAAATACCTTTTAAAAACGGCGTAAAACACCAATTAATTAATGAAGTTAATATAACAATAAACTTGTCAGTCGGACAGAACGGACATCTTTTACTTGGTTAAACGCCATGCACTGACTGGTTACGGTCAAAGTTTTTTTCAACCACGCGATGAATTTCAGCCATATAGTGATCGGAAAATGGGAAAATGGGAGATACGCAGCAAGTTAATTATTAAAAATAAGTTACTCTCGAGATGTACATTGGTAAAACGTATGAACTCGAGATTCAGACCCATTGTCTCTCGACTTGTCTTTTAGACTTTAACAAGATTATGAGATGACTTTTCAATTACTAACCAAAATTTTTGAAAAGCTCGACATTTCTGTGCTACTACTACTATACACTGACATTTATAAAGATGTACATAAAATATAACGTCCCACCAAATTCTACAGCCCTACTATCTTTGTTTTCAGTTAATGAAAAACATAGTTTTTAACCCTAATGATCAGGTAATATAGAATTACCTTCAACCCGAAGAATATGATGAGGACTGCATATCAGGTCCTATGTTTATGTGGGCTTCCATCTTATAGCGTGTCGATCAAGAAACCTCCTGAAACATGTAAAAAAAAATATTTACAAAAGTTACATTTTGACATATACAAGTCACTGGTAATCCGATAAGCCCGCCGCACACGAGCGATTCGGCGTCGGTAAACTAAAAATCTGAAGAAAATCGCTCCATTTGCGGCAGACTCGTCTTGTCGGTGACTAGACTCAAGGGATCGAACATGTTTGATATCTTGCAATTCGTCGCCAACTGTCGGCGACTAATGTCCTCGTGTGTGGCAAACATACGACAGAAAATCGCTAAGCAAGTTGTGTATCCAATCAGTAACCGAGATACAGTCACAGGCTTTTAAGTTAAAAGATGATGACAATAGTATAATAAGCTAGCTTCGTCGCCTGTGCCTATTATGTTAAAAATAAAAGCAAAAATTCTGTGCAATTTTCAGAGAAAGCAATGTTTTTAAAAAGCATGCCAATGTTAAAGTCAAGTGAAACAGATGCCAGTTGAGTTTCGAAACGCCGACTCAAGAGTCGCTGCGTGTGCGGCAGAAGCTGTCGCCAACGGAAACCCTTTTGTAATTAGTCGCCAATGGAGAATCACTCCTGTGTGGCAGGCTATTGGGACAGCAAAGGATAAATATGAATATATATCAGTGGTTGGCATTGTTCTTCAATAGAAAGAACTTACTACTGAAATATAGTCAATAGAAACGCTTAGAAACAGAGGCTTATTATATCCAAAACATTTTATACACCATATCAATGGTCATTATACCTTCTCTCGAGATGTCTGTAGGTTACCCATAACACAAGGTTTATTTAGAAACTTGTCTCTGTGAATTATCTAGAACATAAGATGATTCTTCGATTCTAATCAATCTATATCGCTCTGTCAGTGTGATTGCTTTTAGAACTATATATATTTTTTTCTTTTTTCATAAGAGGTACCAAACTTACAATGCGAAAATTATTTTATAGCATAAAGTGAAATAGTTATACATATCGTGGCCTGTTATGTTAATGCACTCAATCTAGGACATTTCAGATTTATTAGTTTTTCAGCAAAATCAGTCATGAATGGATTGGATGTCTGTTAAAGCAGTGTTAGAATTAAGACCAGCGCGAATCCACTATATTGAAAGGGATCCCCGCCACACCTCTATATTTGTAAGTACGTTGTGCTATGTCACTGTGAAGACGTTCTAACCGTGTATTTCCACTAATTCATTGCATTGACGATCGGTGTGATGAGAAGTGCAAATTAGTTTCATCCAGGCTAATTGCCTCGTTGGGATATACAGAGTAAGTGACAAAGCAGCTATACCACCTCAAGACTTAGTCACATGGATTTGGTTGTCGGATTGTTCCATTATAACGCCAGGGGGCGCTGATGCAATCAATGGAGAAACTTTATTCTCCTTTTAATTAGCCGGTGGTTTATATATGCTCTACAAGAGGACCGTTGACATCATAGTATACAGGTAGGTTCACCCTCTTCTCCCGGATCACCAAATAACGTTTGCTCGTCGCGAACACGTTTGTTGTGGCTCGACATTTTGTGTTACGAAATAACCTAGTGTTTCATTTGCCGACATTGTACCAGTCCCCCCACTTTTTTTTGTCACGAGGGAACATCCGAATATCAAAATACATATGGATCACACGTCAGCAACGTGTGAATAACTACTTTGTAAATAACTTTGTACATCAAACCTAGACAATCTGCCGGTATTTTAAAAAAAACTGTGCTCACCGCCATACTCGGTCCAAATACACGGTTAGAATGTTTTATCAAATTGCTACTCTTTTACACTATTTACGTCAACTGTTCAATTTTATATCAACGTATAATACATTATGTGAACCAAAAAATTGTCCTTCAGTTTTTTCCTGTTTGTCTAAGTTTTCTTGCTATATTGGGTTAAAGGTAAAAAATTCCAAAAATGAGTCAAAATAGTGAAATTTCAATTTCTTATAACTTTATCTAAGAAACGAAAAAAAAATTAAAAATCTGAATAATTTAGTTTTATATGTTAAGACGAAGTGTGCAAAAAAATCATTTCTGTATGTATAAAAATAGCTGAGGAGTAGGCATTTTCCCAAGTACGGTACACTGAAAAATTAAAGCAGAGAAAATGGGTAAAATGTATTTCTGATCTATTTTACGACAGTTTTGCTAAATTCTTTGAATTAATTCAATCTAATTTTTTGGACAATTTGTTTATAATATCGAATTATAGATATTGTGAAATATACCAGTTTTTCTTTTGACAAGAGATGACCGTGTCAAATGTTAGTTGAATTCCATTCAAGCTGTGATCAATCTCTGAACAGGCTAATCTACTCCATTAGAACAGGGTTTTTCTATACCAGTCCCACTTTAAATTAAAAAAAGCCATCAATATGGATTGCATCTGATTTATCTACAACGCGAAATACGTCAATGCAATGTGCATGATCAAGTGTAGATCTACTCAAATTTTCTTCAAAATGAGAAATTATTTGCATGTTGTACTCGCATGCTAAAGACAGGGAATCCCTTTTTCGCTTTTGGAGTATTCCTAAGAAAATTGCCACTAAAGGCTTTAATATTACAAGAGAAACTGTAAGAAAATAACGAGCTATGAAACAAAAGACTTGTACATTAAAATATGTTGTTGTGTTTTACTTGGGTTTCTCACACGAGAGGGAAATCTCTTGCTGGTATGAAAAGCCTACATTGCCCTTCCGCGAGCTCAGGAATGATGTCATTATCCAAAATGGCACCTACCCGTGCATAGCCCAATAACAGTAAATCAATATTGTATGTATTGGCTATGTTTACAAAGCTACACCATGTATCGCTAACATGGCTGGTATCCTGAAGTTTCATTCTACACTGATGAAAAGAAATGGTAATTTTTTTATTTCTTCCCTGATAATTTATTTTTTTTATCGAATATATATGTTCACACACTTTATTATTCATATAAAAACAATTTTTTTTAATATCGTATTTTATTTACTATCAAACACTTACAAGCCAGGTCACCGTGTTTTCCACAATATGATAGACGATCCGCGATACAGAATTCTGCATCTAGATTAGGTATATGATAGCGATAAAAGTCCATATCTTTTTGGTTTTAAATATGACAATAACATGACTTTAGTAAACTTTCTATAAACTTTCTTTAGTTATCTTTAATAAAATAAGATGATATTGTGGATTTATTTATTCATACAAAAAATGTCCGGCAAGAAATAAAATTGTCCGGCAACTTTGTGAAGCTGTAGGACAAATATCCAGCTGTTAATTTGAAACATTTCTACCCCTGCGTACGTAATTTATTTCAAGGTCCCACAGATAGATTGAATGCCACTGTTTGAGTCTACATCATATCCAATGCCAATGTGTGAGTGAAATAACCCCAATCAAATAAACAAACATCATATATGTGAAATACTCTTGAGCACTTCGTAAAACCCCTAAAAAACAAAGTTAAGAAACAATGGTTTTGATCTATTTTGCCAGAGTTGTGTTGATGGTATGATAGTGAGCAACACAACGGTCTCGAGGCCTGACTCATTACTTAGTAAGAATAAAGCAGAGGTCGGTGGATTGAGTGGAGAACCACTGCGACAGCTGGCAACACAGACCATCAGTGACATGTACAAACTAACAGAAGGTAAGTCCACTGCTACGTTAAGGAAAACCGAGAGTATGTCATAGCCAGATTACGAACGGTTGTAAAGAAGCATCCTGTTGCCCTGGTGCTCTCAGAACTTAGGACAACCTGAAGCCGATCTGATGTTATGTATTTGTATTGCATCCCGTGATTGTCCTATTTTTGTCTTAGTTTGTTGCCAGTGGTGAGAGAGCAGTTTCCCTTACCCATTGGGCTGGTACACTGTGCCAGGCAATCAAGAAAACAACCAACCAATTACATATCAGTGGGAGAAATAACCCTTATTTGGCTATAAACCCTAATCAAACAAACTTAGCCAGATTCACTTACTCAGGGTACTGGTGACCAAGGGGTCAAAATGTCATCACATGTAGGAAATAAAAAATGGCAACAAGTATTCCATTTAAAGGATGACATCGGACCGACGTGTTGTAACAAAACAATAACAGTCATTGAGGTAATCATTTAGCCTTACTTTGATGAACATTCCAATGAGTATAGGCTTCCATAGATTTTACAAAGATGATACGAAGGTATTATTTAGCCTTTATTTGATGAACATTCCAATGAGTATAGGCTTCCATAGATGAAAGAAAGGCTACTTTATATGACAACTTGAAAATCTACTCATCTGGACCAAGCACCTGCCCTGTCATTCATCAATCATAAACTATGGCATTGGTTCTAATATCTTATTTTAATGCTTGTGTAAGCTTGGATTTCTATCCATGGATACCTTTAGGCTACATCAGTTTAGACATTCAGTTTAGACATTCAGTATACGCTTAACAATTTTAGACTTCTCCCATTAGTTCCTTGCTGTCTCAATGTCTATAAATCTTATTTGGTCACTGGTTTCGTTTTGTCAGAGTTAGTATTTTTAATGAATCTCTTACTGAGGGACACTTAAATAGAATTGGGCCAGCGGCCGTGGCTAAGTGGTAGTATGCAAGCTTCTGTCAACCATCAGGTAATATGAGTGAGTGACATGATGTGGCTCCGACAATCGCAGGTTTTTTTTTATGAGGTTTTCCACCATAATAAGGCAACGAACAGTGTGTAGTGGATAATCAGCCATCATATAAGGAAAATACCCTCAACGACAATGTTAAACCCCCAATCAAAAAAACAAATCCAGGTTTTTTCCACCATAATAAGGCAACGAACAGTGTGTAGTGGACAATCAGCCGTCATATAAGGAAAATACCCTCAACGACAATGTTAAACCCCAATCAAAAAAGCAAATCCAGGTTTTTTCCACCTTAATAAGGCAATGAATAGTGGAAGTGGACAATTTGTCATCGTATAAGTGAACTACCCTTGAGTACTATGTTAAACCCCAATTAAACAAACAAACTTAAATAGAATTTATATTGTTCACTTATCAGGAAAGGTACCCATTATTGGAGTGGGTGGAGTCAGTTGTGGTCAAGATGCCTATGAGAAGATAAAAGCTGGCTCCTCATTGGTTCAGCTCTACACATCGTTAGTGTATCAGGGTCCCCCAGTGGTCACAAGAATAACACGAGAATTGGAGGAGCTTGTTAAGTAAGTCTAGGCTGTTTTTTATTTGAGATTTTATGTTATTGTTATAGGCATTTCGTGTGATGGTCAAACATGGAGAAAAAGCAAAACTTAATGTCAGTGATAACAAGAAGATACAAGACAAGCACAGAAAACACAATGAATAACAAAAAAGCAACAAAAATGTTTTTAAAAAAGTATACAGTATTCAACCAATTTAGTAGTTTGTTAGCTGAGTAATAAAAAATTAATCAAGTATTCCATAGAATGATAAAATATATTAAAGTTATAAACAAGCATTGACACAATGACATATATACATGTATATTTTGATTCTAGAAAAATAAGTCTGTAGAAAGCACTTTATAATTGCTTTCAGTTCTGTTCTGAGATGTAAGTGAGAGAGTAGGCTACACCACTGTCATAAAAGTGAATTCAACACCACTCAATTGGCCAATGTGTTTCATAGTTCTGTCCTGTTTCTTGTATTGCAGATCAGACGGTTACACATCTGTGTCACAAGCTGTAGGGGCCAATCATAAAGCTGAAAAGAAAAACAGCTGACCATTACCAACTAAATAAAATAGGAACAAATTCAGTATTTGGTTTTGATGTGACACAATCTACTCATGTCCAGTACAGTGGGGGTTGACCTGTTGTCAAAGGGGAGATAAATATGTTAAATTGTCACCAATGATTGACCTCCCTTTTAAGCTACTGGCTGACTTAATTATCAGAAGAAGTTGATCTTTCAGAAATTTTTTACAAATTGAATGCATTCAGTTTTTGTACAGTAATATACCGTTCATTGGTGTGTAACTTTCAAAGTGAAGAGAGAATCTTTGACTTTTTGATTGAGTCAGGAAGAGAAATAAATGGATTATTCTAGAACTCAAATGTGTTTTGTAGTTTTTTCCGATCTTTGTGACAGAAACAAAGGAAAATTATCTTTATTTGGTTGTGGATGAATCTGAAAGCGGAAGACATTATTCTAGGATGCCATTTAAAAAAGCAGAATGTCCTCAATCTATGTGATTGAATTCAGTATTTATATATCAATGAAATATTAAGATTTTCTTCACTCAAAAAAGTGTCATTTCACTGCAGTGTAAACAGTAATAAAACTTTTTGTTATTACTCTCTAAATTGTGAGGGTCCGCAGCTATGACTTAGTGGTAGTGAGTGCGCTTCCTAAACTTAACCTGCTTTGATGTACCGTTCACCGGTCGACCATCAGGTATATGAGAGAGTCACATGTTGTCATTCCGGCAATCGCGAGTATGATTTTTAATAAGTTTTCTCTCAGTTTTCCATCATAATAAGGCTGGGTACAGTGTTATGTGGACAATCGGTTGTCATAAGTGAAATAACCTTGAGTACGACGTTAAACCCCAATCAAACAAACAATTGAGCCGGTGGTTGCTGTGGGGCTCTCACAGCTAAACGGAAACAGGAAATCAAGTTGTTTGTGGTGTCTGTATTGCATCATGTCATGTCTTTGTTTGCTGCCAGTGATGACGAGGATGGTTTCCTTCACCCATTGGGCTGGCCCAGCCGTCATCATATAAGTTAAATATATTTTAGTATACATTAGCCCCCAATCTAACAAGCTCACTGAAGTTTGACCTGGTCCGGACCATGAACAGTACTTTTTTAAGTGAAGTCTGCACAC
>JARFOD010116561.1:0-14930 GCA_031763545.1 Mopalia muscosa | reverse complement strand
TTTGATAATAAACCGAAATATTGAGTCAATATGAATTTTTCGTCCTTCTTTGGAGTAGTCACCTTACTCTATTATGCGAAGCAACAATAATGTTGGAAAGTTAATGCTCCTCCAAAGTTAAGTGAAGGCAGTAGTGCTACTCTTTAAACAAACTACCCTTAGCCATGAGCAGTTAGGTATTACTTGCTATAACATAATAAGGAAGGCTTGTACGCGACCAAGTAATAAATTGTTTGTCCACTAAAGTTAGACAAGAGTACAATCATATTGGTGCCACTCCACTTTTCCGGGATGCCTCCCCCTCCTCCACCCGCCATGGTATTTTCAAAACGGGGAAGCCCTTTTTTCAGAAAACCATTTTCTCTCAAACTCTGTGGGAATGTATATAGTTTATCAAATAAAATAAGTAGAATCTCAATCTAATTACAATAACATTTGATAGTAGCCTACCAGAAGTGCACTGTTCTGTTTTTGTTAATGTCGGATTTGCGGTGGCCACATCAACCAAGTCTTGCAGTATGTGTACGAATAGCATCTACAATTGCTGTACCACACAAAGATGTTAGTTGTTTTTGTTTTATTTTTAAAGAAAATAGGGGTGCGCTCCCCTTAGATCCGCGCCTGCACTTGTATGTAGATTCGGTAAATTGCAACATGTATATTATAATGACTCCACGTGATACATCTACTGACATGTTTATTGCTCTCTTACAAAATCATAATCAGCTCCAGTAAAAACATTTATGACAACTCTGCTGTTAGTGTTTCTGGTATCTCCCATGTATATTTGTTACTTTGTGCATGCACTATACACTACCTCTTTGATGGTGACTTAATTAAAGTCGAAATATTGATAAGTAAACGTCGAAATGTGTCTTTTTCGGAGTTTCTTTTCAGCTATATTATGTCAGACTGTCCAGTGGATCAACTAGATGTATATATTGGTGTGCCGAGTTCCTATAATTACAGATGGTCTTGCATGGCGGGGATCGGAGTTAGATTTGGTGCTGATTATAATTATGTCACATGATAGAAGTTAAAGATAAGATAAACAGATAAAGGTTCCAAAGTATAACTTTTGACTGTAATTGACCGTCTGCATGCACTATCATAGTTAATCTGTACTCGCTGACCATTGATAAAGTTCTATATTTTATCAATATTTGTCATTCATCTTACCATGCATGAAATACATGTTTGCACAGGTTAAATGGATTCAATATATGGCCAAATCCATACAGGAGTCGGGTTTAAGAGACCGTTTAGAAGCCAAGCATGGAAGAGCGAGGAGTGATGACAAGCGGGGGTGGGGTAGGTGGGGTCGGGGTGGGGGTGGCCGTGTGGGAGACTGTTTCAGGACCGGTGATATAGTTTAATCTCATGTCAAAACTGACAAATAACATATATTTCTAAAAAGCAATCTCGCTGACACAGGGATGTAGATTAATTTATATCGACGAATCATCTTGTTCTCGATAAACTCCCATCCCATAAACTTATATTATGAATAGCGTTTTGTTGCATTAATTAATCGTTAATGCATGGGTGTTTTGGTGAATATGTAGTTATGTGTGAACTAGGCACACGCGTATATAGATCCACTGAGCAGTCTGACATAACAAAATAAAAAATCGTATAATGACTCACTTTCAAATCACAACAAATCATCTTGGGATAAAACAAGTTCTCTCAGGATTTTATTCCCGCTGAACAAACAAGTTTACAAATAGTTGTATTTTATATAAACTTCTTTGGTGAATAAAAGTATCAAGGCAAACTAAAAGAAACTTCGAAAAGACGCATTTCGACGTTGAATTCGCAATATTTTTATCATAAAAAAAACTATTTCAATTAGAGACTCCATGACAATAAATAGACAAAAATGTTGTTTTCAGACCGTCTATATGGGGTTTCACAGCATGCATGTGCGCTTGGACGACCTTTGAGTTTTGATGTAAGCCAATATGATTTTTTATTGCAAAATGGCTTTAACATTAAAGTTTTAGACAATAGTTAGAGACAAAATGTTGTTTCAACACCGTTTTTTAAAGATATAGACTGCACGCTGACTTTCCCAGCATGCATGCGCATCCAATGGGACGACCTTCCATCTGGTGTCGGAATGAAAATAAGCCATTTCAAGTAGTAATTATATTTTTGGCTTATTTTAAGCGAAAATTTCTCATCTTTCGCATATTTAATTTTAACATTTGTTTACCGTTTCATTAATATGGGTTTTCGCTCAAGGTCTTATTTTACGCGTTATTGATGTCGCCCTATGTGAACTTTTTTTTCTTGCAGAGTGGTTTTCGCATTTAAGAGAACAAGTTGCAGCTTATTAAAAGTTTGATACGATATCATTAGTTAATAAAAAAAAACACAGCTTCTAAATACATATACAAAAAAGGGCCAAAGCGTATATGAGCATTAAGCCTATATGAAGAGTACTGAAATCGCATTTACATACGCCAAAAAGCGGACATCTCTTTTATTGCTCGAATTTGATGAAATACCGGCTATATGAACTAGACATATATTTATATTATAGAGAAATAAAACTTTGCTTTCCTCAATAGGGATCCGAGCCCGTGTCTCTAGCGTACAATGGGTAAAAAAAAAAAAAAACACATACAGGGGTATATATATATATAGGCCTGCACTGAAGAAAAAAATCATTAACATCTTGAGGAAAAGTTCAAGAATAAAAGTTTTAATTTGTCTTAAATACAGGGATTATTATTCCATAAACATTGATGGAATATATCATCAAGAGGTTATAGAAATTTCCTCATTGAAGCATTACTGAATTGTTTTGTAAGGAATTTTTAAGGAATCCCTTTTTGCAGCGCATTTTATACAATATTTCAAATTTGTTGATATTTGTATGTACAGAATTCTATTAACTAATAGATTTATGGTATTTCTGAAAGAAGAGCTGGACTACTATTTAAATCCCGTGTTATCAGTTATGATTATGGGCTCAAATGGACATAGATATGTTTCGAGCGTAATAAACCATATTTCATGTTTAATTATAACACAGGAGTACGTGCAGGTCTTTCGGGTAATATTTCAAGGTAACAAACACAACACACTTTATGGTACACTTTCAAATGTAGGGCCTAATTATTTCCTATACTTTTGAGTACAGCGTGCGCTATAATATAAGTGAAATACTCTAAATCAGTCAGAAATCTACATGGAAAGACCCCGTGAGGGAGCGGGTGGGCCATGGCCCTGCAAAATACTCCCTCGGCTTCCTCGGTCAATCGTAAGGGGCGAGAAAAGGGGTTGCTTTCTGTTACCCTGGTGTTCGCAGAGCTAAAGGGTAACGTTAAGCAGCTTTGTTTGTGATGTCCTGTATTTCTGTCCGTCGTCATATAAGTGAAATACCCTTGAGTGCGACGTTAAACACCAATCAAACAAACAAATCAATGGTTATCGTCAATGATCAGTTATGAACTAGTACGTACATTTGGTGGGTGGGGGGTAGATGGTGATTCACAGACACATTTCTAGAAAATTCATGTTTGCTCGACGTTCCGACATTTTACTTTGAAATCATAAATATGTGATAGAAGAATATTACAACATCTGATTTATAGTTTACAATAAACATGCAGTTCGATAATTAATGTTTATTGGTTTGTCCATAACACTAATCGAATCAAAACAAAACAAAAAAAAACAAAAACATCAATTATAGGAACTCCCAAAGCTGACCAACGGCTACCCAAGGTGATTGAACATGTACCAAATATATGACACAGAGGAAACCGTTGCAATAATAAACATTAAATATTTATGGTGTAAAACGACAGAACTAACTTCACAGCAAATGTATTACTCTAAGTAAAGCTGATTTAATCCATTATCTCACCACTTTATGAAACACCTGTTACGTAATGGCAACAAATTCAGGTAACTGTCACAGGGAGTAGATAAAGGACACAAAGTGGTAGTAAATATTGAAACATGTTTCATCTGTCTGGTCCTACACATCTTCTCCCACCCCCTTTCTTATATTGTGTAGGCTTCGCCTTTGTTTCAAGGACTCGTTTCTGAACCAAGATAAAAAAAAAAAAATAATAAAAAATTCAATATGTCATAAGTGCGTGTGGACAACGTCGACATGCAAGAATCATGGCAAAATCAGTGGATTCATATTAAAACGTCCATACATCTTTTTTCATATGTGTACATTGAGAATTCTGTAATCATTCGGTGACTGAATGTGCATGCCAATTGAGAAATCAGGGGCCATGCTAATTTTTGTTTGCCGGAGATGATGGTTTTATTGGTGAAGGAAAATATTAGGAAATACAAAACAATTTTCAGCTTTAATTAGAGAAAGCCTGTTATCTACGGTAGCTGGAAGATGAATACCAATATGGAAGAATATGTAACCGGGATATGTCCTATATGTCAATTCAGTTTCAGCAGTGGACCTCCCGTATACGAGGACGTCTTACGGTGTGGCTTCAACAATCGCGGGCGTAGTTTTTACTAGATCTCCTTCCTTTAAGGCAGAATGGAAATTGGACTATCCGTCAACATATAAGTGAAATATCCTTGAATACTTCACGCTTAACCCCAATCAAACAAACAGATTTGTTTTGGTGAATCGGGGTCGCACTATTTGCACGACAGCCTTTATGTTGAGAAAGAACTGATTGGGGACTATTGGTAAATGTTATTTTATGTAGCATATATATTTTAAGATGATTGAATCATTCTAGCTTCAGCATAGCCTTGTGCAGCAGGATAAAGACTATCTAAAACTAAATATCTTTTATATATGTTCATTGTGTTGCCATATATATTATCGTTATATAGTAGCAGAGTTATTTATAACGACGGTTTTATATGGCTTATGCTCTGTCTAAAAGATTGGGGTGCTGGCTTTATGTATATGTTATAAATAATGTACAGTGATTTGGTGAACTGGTAGGCCGTATTCAGCGTGTAAGGATTCAGCGAATGATTGGATGAATCCAACAGGTGTTGCGGGAAGATAATGCTATCTGATACAGTGGTATTATAGTGTGATGGAAACATTTGCTGTTTTAATAATCATGATTTTTTTCTGCAAACATATTATGGAAATACTTTGACTGAAACAAAATCTATTTTTAAAAAACTATCATTGGAATACGAATAAATTATTATAACAGACCTACCAAGCAGCGCACATTTGTCGTTCATATAAAATACGAGAACGAAATAAGTTTGTTTAAATGAACTGATATTTAACAGAAGGAATAGGGCTACTTTCAATCTATAAAATTGTTTTGGTAAGAATGGAATATTTCACCTGTCTAGTGTGACAGTTGAAACCGGAGTTTCGCAACCAATGCATCAGTGGAGACAACAAAATAGTAACTATTAAAGTTAGGCTTCGAGTAAACATTCCGAGGCTTAAACCTGAAACAAAAAAATATTATTTGGAAGATTTCTGATAAAACAGATCTTTTGTCTTTTATAATAACTTATGTATAGCAGTTACTAGAAACCAGATTACATTTCAACCAGTCCTCTTTCTATATTGACACAACCAGTCATCGACTCGCCCGGGCTGCATTCACTGGTCGATACATAACTAGCACAGATCATATGTACTACATACATACCACTATAGAGAACACTGTTCAGTTGCCTGATTGAACTGTTTAAACATCGACCGTAAGACGACAGTTAAGAATTTCAGACATATTCTTGGTGTGTTCAGCCATAGGCTATTTGGGAATGAAGGCGTTTGTCTCTAGTCGGCATTAGGGTCTACTGGTGTGAAACAACTTGATATCTGTAGGTATGACATATTATTCCAGCGAATCTGTTTTAAAATGTATGTATATTATCATTCGGGCCTGTATAAGCAAAAGTTCCGTGTGAAAGACGTTTGAACTACGTACATTCATAAACATCGTTTTGATCCACGCACTTGTCCTGATCAGTCATTGGAAGGAAGTTGCACAGTTCAGATCTTATGTGTTACATGACGGTCTATGTATACCAGATTAGCGCACTTTCATTTTGCTGAACTTACAAAGAGTTGGATTTGTCTGGATTAACATACAGTGTTTATGACAGTTCATCATGCACTCATTAACACCTGAGTTCGGGATTGTCTTTTTTATTGAAAATCGTATAGACATTTAAGGAGTTATGCATGCTTCTCTTTGAGGGTTGATCGATTGCCATTTCTATACGGTATAACAAAACTTCCAATGTGCCAAATAGAAAGGAAACGGATTTTTCCGGACTGTCAAACCGTGTGATTGGCTATGTACATACGGTGGTTATAGTTCTGGTACCGGTTTTTGTAACTTTACTGGATGGTGTATAAAGAAAACATCTGAGGACACTGGTGTTCTGTCAGTTCTTGGTTTGGTCTGAGGATTTGTCCCTTTGGAACTACTACTGTTTGTTGATCAACCGTCAGTGAATCACCACAAAGCCCGTAGCAGTGCTTTCCTTGTTATGTTCAAAGCGGCAAGATTTACACATGATTCGCAATGTTCAATTTAAATATGCGTATTTTAGATAGAGAAGTAAACCCTATTACTGGTTCATTCATGGAATGCCCACATGTATATAGTACAACACTGATTCAGTAGACAGGGCGAAGGCTGGGCTCGTTGGCCGTTAAGCACACTGCGTTCGTCAGTCTCTGTTATGCCAACATCTGCTACACCTCGTGGATCATCGCTGTGTTTAATACAGTTGTTTACTAGCCTTTGTTAATTCCGACCGAGTGGCCAGGAAAATTTCTTCTAACATTTTTACTTTATGATTTGTTCAGCTAACGATTTCCCTTGCTACTTAACTGGTTCCCAAATACTGCAGAGAGAATTCTCTATTTTTGTATACTGACGCTGCCGATAAATCACCACCAACATCAAAAGGAAGTCTGTGCTTTTACTGTTTAAACGATCGACGTTTACACTTTTCTATGTGGCTGTGCAATCTCTGAATCACTCTTGAGGATATTCTGTGATGTTACAAAGTTTTGATCACTGTCGACATGCAGGTTGTATACAGCGGTGGTACTGCCACCCCAACTCCATCACCTCGACTTCCACGGAAGAACTACCCTTACGGTCAGCCATTTCAACCAGGCTACTTCCCTGGTCAAAATGCCTCAGCATCCGTTCATAATCCCGGCGTACATCATCACCCACATCTGAATCACCATTCTCATCATCTCGCCCATCAGCATCATCAACATGAGCAGAGGAAATCATCCAAACAGAGTGAAGACGCCTCTTTAAGGGATTCAATACCAGCCATGAGAAAACCTGTGGCTGTTGTCTGTCTAATTTGTAACGTGTTCATTCCTGGCCTAGGTAAGTTGTACATTGTACTGCTATTGAATGAAATTTTTCCGGCGTTCGTTATTATTATAGTTTTGTTTTTACGTGTTATGATTCATCCCTGGAACTAACTGTTCTGTATATTTTGATACAGTTTTGTCCGGGCTACCGTGTTAATTCCTTATATACTTCCCCTTTATGCATTATCCAGGTCTTGTCACCTTTTGTGTTAATTTGTTACAGTTTTTGTGCCAAAACATGATAACTATTGCTGGGTTCACAGCATATTTGAGGGGTTTGTGTTCTGGTCAGACTGACACTTACGATATTTATTAAGTGTTGACATTTATTGGTAGGGGAGTGACGGTGAAAAACCTCGACAAAACTGACGCTCCAATCCGACGTTATTTCCTATGCTGCTTAAAAACATCGCATCTCACAAATCCTGGAATTTCTCCTTTAATTAAGGGAGTTCATGGCTATTCATGGCGACTAATTGTTCAATTGTTTTAATTTAAACAGCATTTAAACTGGGAATAACATATCGTTCGCGGGAACGACATTTCTTGTAACTTTCTCATTGTCACTCTCCTAAAATGACAAATGCAAACAATGAATAAATGTCCCTCGCGAGTTGCAACCTAACACTTATTTCGGATCAGTGATATTAGTGGCCTTGTCTTTTGGTGGTATAGTACGTCAATGTGGTCATCTTCGTTCTTTAGCTGTTATGTTTACAGTTCCTATACTGTTATTCTTCGGTATCGGAAACATTTTATGGAAGAAAAACGGTTAACTGGTACGTATTAATGTTGTGTCACATTTATCGTAAATCACATAGGATGTGATTCCGGCTTCTTGAGGGGACGGTATGCCGAATTCGTGATCGTGGTCAATTGGTGTAAAACATTTGTAATCGTGGGCCTCCAATATCTCTAAAACATTTGTAATCATGGGCCTCCAATATGTGTAAAACATTTGTAACCATGGGCCTCCAATATCTGTAAAACATTTGTAATCATGGGCCTCCAATATCTGTCAAACATTTGTAATCATGGGCCTCCAATATGTGTAAAACATTTGTAATCATGGGCCTCCAATATCTGTCAAACATTTGTAATCATGGGCCTCCAATATCTGTCAAACATTTATAATCATGGGCCTCCAATATCTCTAAAACATTTGTAATCATGGGCCTCCAATATCTGTCAAACATTTGTAATCATGGGCCTCCAATATCTCTAAAACATTTGTAATCATGGGCCTCCAATATTTGTAAAACATTTGTAATCATGGGCCTCCAATATCTGTAAAACATTTGTAATCATGGGCCTCCAATATCTGTAAAACAGTTGTTGCGGAAGGTATTTTTTCCGGGCGACGTCTTTCCATTCTGGGTTACTTCCGTGCTGGGTAAATACTTCCGATTGAACTCGTGTTAATTCTGCCATGTAGCTGGTATTCGTTCAAGTTGAAGATAAACATTATTAACGCAATATTTTTCTATAATAACTCAAGAAATAATAATTTGGAGATTCTCAATTTATCTTTGCTTTAACTCGATGGGAAGAAGTGTTTATTACAGGCTTAATTAATGAGAAGGACTTAACAGTGATAACTATGGGTTTAATAATTATGTTGATATTACAATTATCATTTAATTATATCGCTTGGGCCATGGTGTGTTAATTGGAACTGCTTACTGGTGTTAGTGTATGCGTATAGAATCAGTATGTACGACTCGAGAACGACCACAACCTTCCCGATGGTCCGTGGTAAATACCAACACAAGCGGTATTATTGGGAAATAAAAACGGCAGTTGGTTGACAGCTGTGCACTCACAACAGTTAACAAGCAAGAGTGGTATTATATCCTATAATATACATATTAGTTACGATTGTGACTAATATATGTACATACCGTACGGGATTTATTTCCCATGTAAACAGGGGGAATAAAGTGCAATAAAGTGCGTAAAGTGGCTGTCAGCCGCGCACCTTGCTAGTGTTTTTATATCCTGCTTAATCCATCTGTAAGAGTGACAATGGCGATTTGTCTTATAAGTAGACTGGTATATAATTCGATGGTTTAACCCAAGCAACCTCGTTTAAGACATCTTCACTGTGTATCACATGTATAACAAGCAAGCTGTATTCTCTGTATAGTTCTAAACAGTTATACGACTCTGGTACAATTGTATCACATGCTTTGTATGCCAACGTTTTCTTGTGCCAGATCTAAACGTTTGCTGGTTAGACTGGGATTTGACAGCGTGAACAGGCTTGTGTACATGCATACTACAATTACTATAGATTAGCTTATTATTTGAATTGGAGGTGTGTGATTCAGTCTATAGTGGTTAATCGCTTGACACTGTATTGTTTCTAATCTAAAGAGCATTAATCGACTATTGTCTGTTTTATAAGAAACTCATGGTAGTAAAATTTATAATAGTAATATAACGTGCTTTCAATGTATTACCATTTGTTATATTTCCTGTTTCCGAATCACCCACCTATTGTTATCTGCTGATGACTTGCTAGTTTTGGTTTCCGTCTCAGGAAATCCTCCTAAATCAATTTCTAGACAACGGTGGGGTTTTTATAAGACTGTTTCCCTGTATTGGGTGCCAACAAAATAAACACGGATACTCAGTGTATGTATGGTACACCTTAGAAACGAACGGACGCTATGCAGAGCAAGTTTGTAAACAGGCGTTCGAGGATACAGCTCTTAGCCGTGCTGACTAACCGAAGTGGAATACAGGAAGAAATCGAATATATCACACGGCAAGCCTCAGCTATACCACTCAGAGAGTCTTACAGGGCAAGGCGATCTATCTGGAAACGGATCTTGTACTGGTCTGGTTTATACAGGTTAAATTTCCTATTCCTAACCAAAGACTAATTCGTTAAGCGATATTGTGGAATGATCGTGACTGGTCAGCAGTTTCTCCTTACAGACCTGCCACGGGTCGGTTGCCTAGCGTGTGACCCAAACATCGTGCCCCGGGACCATATATCTTACGTTCAATAACGCTTGTCGATCTACATATTGATTTGCAAGAGTTAAGCGAACACGTGTGCTTGAGGGGAAAATTGTGTTGACTTTTTGTACTTAGTTCCGGACCTAAGGCAAAAGGGTTTCAGACATAGGGACTCACTCTAAATAACCCCCAAACCGGTATTATATGGCTTTTAGAGGTTCTTCCCTTCTACTTATCTACACACGTTGAACTTGATCGATGGGACTTTTTAAAAGCCACGATTAACATTTCAAAGAATTTCAACTGAACCTTTAGCATTCATAAAAATGACATTTATCATAATAAATATTTTGAAGTCGGAAAATTAAAACATAATCACGAATTTATTTCAGTTCTCGGAGTATTGGTAGCGTTGAGCCCTAAGATGAACAAACGTAATGGGTAAAGTTATGATATAAGCCATCAATCGTATATTTTAAACTTGTCCATGTTTTTATTGAAAGCGAGCCGGTTGTTTCAGTCCGTTTTGAAACATTAGCCAACATATGCCATTGAGCTTGCCTACGTTTCTTCAGTCACAGAGACATATTAGACAACTACAACTGTACAGCAATATCATTGGGTGTATTTCCTCTGTAATGAAACCAATTTTGCGTTCATTTTGTCCATGTGTGACAGCTCGGTCGATTAGACCTTTGTTCACCGGTCACTGTTTGACAGGCTGTGGAATGATTGAATAAAATTTAATTCAACCACTGACAGGCAGTCCGCGCATGAACCAAGCGATATCGTTTATTTATATGATAATATCAGATACTGTCAATGCTTATGGGGACGTATTTCAATAACAAATCTGTTCGTTATTATTCAGTTTAACTAGTTCACGATCATTTCTATAATATATAGGGACGGTACATGGCCTATAATCATCGCGTAAGGCTTATTTGTGCTTGGCATGTTATCCAGAACTTATACAACACAGTGCCATTGTATAACATGGATTTATTGCACAATTACATCGTATAAAGTCATGAATATTCCACAGTGAGATTGTATAACACAGATATTGAACGTGTGCATGGTTGAAGTAAGACATCCTCATTACACCAAACGTCCAGTGACCACGAATAAGGACAACATTGTGGTAATCTAACCTCACTGTTGGATTGTTTTTGGTTTATCTTTTTGTTTGGTTTTTAACGCCGTACTCATGCTAAACTGTCATGCCATGGGTATTTCACATATGACTAAGGATTTCTCTAGCTCGTATAAGTATAAACAAAATCTGGAGCAAATCTCCCACAATCCTGTATGACCTCCTCAAACATCATACACCCGAGGCCTATATCGAAGCAGGTTCAATACGCCCATTAACGAACCGTTCCAATTAAAACACCTTCAGTATTATCCGATATTTTTTAACAAAGCTAAAGATAAACTAACTGATCTGCTTCTGTAGTCCTCACAGTGAGTGAAATTACCTTAAGTACGGCATTACACAGCGATCAAACAAACAAATCTAAATTCATCAATATCAGACCCGCTTTAGTTGGCAGTGTGATCGCCTGTAGAATTGGCAGTCAGAGTATCTATAGTCAGCAGTGATATGTCATAGCCTCTTCTTGCCAGCAATGTCATTGTATCTAAAGTCCACAATGTCATGGCATCTAGATTAGCAGTGTCGTCGCTTCTAGTGTTAGCAGTGTCATAGCAGTTAGAGTCAGCAATGTCATTGTATCTAAAGTCAACAATGTCATAGCATCTAGATTAGCAGTGTTGTCGCTTCTAGTGTTAGCAGTGTCATAGCAGTTAGAGTCAGCAATGTCATTGTATCTAAAGTCAACAATTTCATAGCATCTAGATTAACAGTGCCAGCGCTTATTGAATCAGCAGTGTCAAAACATGTAGAGACAGCAGTGCCGAAGCATAAAGAGTCAGTAGTGTCATAGCTTCTAGAGTTAGCAGTGCCTTAGCATTTAGAGTCAGTAATGTAATAGCTTCTAAAGTAAGCAATTTTAAAGCATTTAGAGTCAGGAGTGTCATAGCTTCTGGACTTAGCAGTGCCCTAGCGTCTACAGCCAGCAATGTCATAGCATTTAGAGTTAGCAGTGTCATAGCTTCTGAAATTAGCAATGTTATAGCATCTAGGGCCAGGAGTGTCATAATTTCTAGAGTTAGCAGTGTCATAGCTTCTGGAGTTAGCAGATCCCTAGCATCTAGACTCAGTAATGTCATGGCATCTAAAGTCAACAATGGCATAGCATCTAGATTAGCAGTGTCATCGCTTCTAGAATCAGCAGTGTCAAAGCATTTAGAATTAGCAGTGTCAAAGCATCTTGAATTAGCTGTGTCAAAGCATCTAGAATTAGCAGTGTCAAAGCATTTAGAATTAGCAGTGTCAAAGCATCTAGAATTAGCAGTGTCAAAGCATCTAGAATTAGCAGTGTCAAAGCATCTAGAATTAGCAGTGTCAAAGCATTTAGAATTAGCAGTGTCATAGCATTTAAAGTAAGCAATGTTATAGCTCAGCTATACCATAGCTTCTAGAGTCAGCAGTGTCCTAGTATTTAAAGTTAGCAGTGTCATAGCTTGGAGAGTCAGCAGCGTCATAGATTCTAGAGTTAGCAGAATCATAACCTCTAGTGTCATACTAATAGCCTCTATGCTTTAGAGTCAATATTGTCATACCATCCAAAGTCAGCTGTGTGTATCATATAGTCAGCCATCAATCTCATAGCTTCTTGATTTATTAACCACATAGATTTTATAGTCTATAGTGCCGTGACCTCAAGTGTTATCAATGTCATATCCTTGCAAATAAGCAGTCGAATTAAATACAACATTTCATTTTTTTGCTGTGTTATTGGTCTCACACAGTCTTTCTGCTACATCAACGACTATATATATATTGATGTCAAATAACAAAAAACACAAAAGCAATTTTCATTTCATATTTTTCAAGTATGCGTGTTTTATCAATTTAAAACCGGTATAAAAAGCTGGTCTATCTTTTATATCATGTTTGTGTGAAAAAACAATATTAAACTGTGGAATGTCGATCAAGCCTCTTTTTAATTGATATGTTCTTGATAAAATGTATGTAGCAATATGTACAAAAAGCAATTTAATGTTACCTAATGTTTTCTGTTAAACGATTAATAATTCATTTTAATCACTTCATTTTGTCATAGAAGAACACCAGTTTATATGTAGCTTTAACTCATTATCTAATGTAACATAGCAAAATAGTAGAATTAGGTGCCATTGTTTTTAAAGAGTTTTAATCTTGGGCCTTCTGGGACCAACTTTTCAAAATCAGAAAGGCTATGAGTGATTTCTTTGGCCACTACAGATCGTCTTATGAACAAAAAAATCGATCAAACTCAAGATAGACCTTGATAAAATAGGAATCCATGCTGCTTATTTTAAATGCTGACCACACCAAAAAGTAAGTTTTGGGGGCACATTTATCAAAATTGTCACTAGGAGTTGATCTAGAATATGAGATGATTCATCGTTTGTAAAGAGATTTGTAAAGTCGAAGAATTTATTTTAAAACAGTAACCATGTGACCACCTAAACTGGTGACGTCAGTATAAATGAAGCTGAAAAATAGGTTGTTCGGAGAAGACCCGCTGGTTTTTGGTTTAAACCTTCTGATTTAGACATCATGCAATTAATCACAAGGGTCAAATTATGTAAATAGAACTCTTATCATGAACCATATAAAAAAACTTAAAATGTTTTCTTTTACGAGAATTAGCCATGAACAAAATCAGTAATAATTGTGAAATTTTAAAAATCTCATTCTTTTTTGTTCTTTATAGTTTGAACAAAAGTGTTATTTTTCGGATGAAATCTATAAATCTAGAGTTATCGCCGTTTAGTCAAACTGGTAGCATTGGTCTTCGCAAGAAACACAGTACACGAGAGTTTCACATCTGTTCATACCTCCCAGCCTTACACTATTTTATGTATCGCAGCATGTCACGCAATAAAACGGTAATACCTATAAATACATCCAAGGAACTCATCTAGAATAATGACTTTTTTGGCAGTAAGGGAGCGGTAGATAGTTAGAATTGGGGGCATAAAATCCAAAACTGTCTCAGATTTATAGCAATGAATCATTTATCCGTATCTATGCCATTTAAATGTCTGGACACCATTTAATTAACTCCGACCAAAACCAATGATACTTATCCTGTTTTCGGTGATTGGAGTATGAACCTCATTGCTAGATCAGATATAACGTTAAATCACTTAGAAGATTCTTGGGTTGAGCCCTCTATAATCGCCTTACTGTGGGTAATTCTATTTGTGCTGGTGCTCTCTTATTTTCGCCAGTCTTGGCCTGGCTGAAAGAAAAAGCCAAGTATTGTATGTTCAAGTCGTAGGATTTAAAGAGAAACTCCTTTACTTGATTTGACGGATCAGACGACTCTTCTGTGTCCATTGATTGATTGATTGGTGTTTTACTCTGTGCTCAATGGTATTTCACTTATATGAGAGTGTTGTATTCCAAAAGTAATTAACAGTGGCGGTGCCACTGGGAGGCACATAGGGGAATTATTTCCTCGGGGGGGGGGGGGGGGGGGGGGGGGGGGGGGGGGGGGGGGGGGGGGGGGGG
>JARFOD010116540.1:0-14932 GCA_031763545.1 Mopalia muscosa | reverse complement strand
TAGCATCGAGATCGAAACGTCGCTACCCAATTATATCAAGAAGTTGAACATCCATATCAGTCGTCATGTCTTTCTATCTATTTACTGTTTAAGACTGCAGGGGTTTTAACATGTAGGTAGAGATATATGAGAAAGTTTGGCCATAGTGAAGAATTCACACCCTTTTAGGCCATGAAAATGAACACTTCCACAAAATGTAGATTAATATTTATTTATAGAAAATGGTTCTTCCCTAAGCTGTAACTTAAACATTTCGTGAACTGACTTTTGTTTGTTAGGTTTGTTATGTTTATGCTGTTTAGTAGCTGTTAACCCCTTGAACTGTTTAAACTTGGCTCATGTTAAGGTAGCAGAGTTATTTCCTCCTGCTTATACCCACTTGGTATAAATAATGTGCTAACAGTAGCTTACCCAGTCAATGGAATCGTGACTGATCGATAGTTGTGAGAGATATAGACTACTCAGTGCATGTATGTTAGGCATTATGCTGGCCCAAAATCACTCAAGCTGAATTGAAAGCCAATATCTTCACTTGTGTTCATTCAAAAGCATTAGAACCTTCCACACTAATATTGATAAAGTGTTCTTGGCTAAAGGCTCAGTACATAAGAACTAGCTGTGTATAGACATGAAAGGAAATGATCTTCATTGTTGATCATACCCATGTGGAATCTTTTGTTATATTTTGGCAGAGTATTTAATGTGTACAGATTTTTAACACTGACTTACACTGCACACAGGCACTTATGTTCAAGAAGCAGTTATAGTGGGAGCTCAAATGTGTATTATTGCTTGTTTTATACATTTTTAAATCTGTTTTTTATGCATTTTTTGTTTGTTTTTGTTTTGTTACCTTAATTTTTTTATAAGGAGATTTGTTATTAATTATTTCTCAATCAAATTTGTGTGTGATTTTATCAAGTAATTTGTGAGTCATTAGTTTATTTACTTCTCTTAATGGTGTGTCTATGGGCAGCCAGTCTGGGCAAACTTTCTTTGTTAACGCTATATGTCAAATATCAAATAAACAAACTAACTTTAAACAAAAAACGTACAACTAGAAACTTTCTTTTCTGTTAAATACAATAAGTTACTCGAAAATAAAAAATATACTTCCTAACTTCAAAAGAAATAACATAAATACAATGAACCTGAAATTAAAAGTCAGAAAGCCTGTTTCCATAACCACTTATAAATGATTGCTACATGATTCCCAAGATCATGTAACCATCTCCTCCGCCATTATCATTGATTACTGCAGCAACATTTAATCTGGCAACCTTTGTATTCTGCAGCCTTGTGTTTTAGTATCCCTCAATTTATTGCAGCAGGGTTATTGTTTTGCCAATAATGGTGTAATATAAATGTGTGATTGCATAGATTGATGGAATGATAGATTGATTGATTGGTGCTGAATGTTGTGCTTAAATCAGCAAATATTTTTATTTATTAATGATTTTTTCCTGCATTTTAATGTTCTGAATTGAGCTTAAGATTGTACACTTTATGTTTTCGTTTAAATCAAGATTGTTTATATTAATCTTGTTACACTTACATAGTAATTTTCACCTGATTGTAAACCCATAGTTGTCATGAATTTCAAAACCAAAGAGTCCTCTTATATTCTAGACTAAGTTTGTGCGATACAGATCATTGGCGAATATTATTAAATTAATTGAGGTAAGGGGATTTTTTGCCTAATAATATATATGAATGGTGGGACAGTCATTTTGTTGCTTCTTGTCCATGATCATGAGCGACAGATTGTAAACCTTAAGAATAGTCTGTTTTCATTATCTAAGGAAAGCTAAGAGAATTTGACTTGAATAGAAAGTTCTCATTGGACCCACCTTTAGAGGGCACACAGTGAACATGCTGTATTACATGTATACCATACTTTATGTACACCACGGTCTAGTAATTTATTCATATGTGCTGCTACCAAGTGGATGTTATTGAGATGTTTATTTTCCGGGCTGATATACATGAATTATAGCCCATCAGTTGTGTAATAAGATATCTTCTATATAATTGTATTTGAATTCTTGATAAAGTTTCCAATAATTATCTTGAAAATTATAGGTCACATGTGTATTTCAAATCCATCACCTAGCTAGACAATTCTGAAAGAGAATTCTAGAACAAGAAATGAATATTACACATCGAAGTGTGAGAGTTTTAGGTCTGATTTGTTTGTTTTAGGACAGATTTGTTTGTTTTGTGACTGATTTGTTTGTTTTGTGACTGATTTGATTGTTTCGTGACTGATTTGATTGTTTCGTGTATAGTGCTTCTTATTTGTCAGAAATGCCTATCTGTATTGTCATTGACGTTATTAACCATGAAATGTTTTTGATAGTGACTCCCACTGTGTATTATGACATGCACAGAATCTCTATTGTTTTCTCTGGTGCTATAAATACAACATTTTCATTGAAATAAACTACTATAGGTTCACTCGCCTCAACTGTGTTTATTTCATTTTTTTTAGTTAATAGCAGCTAATTTTTTTTCTTGTTAATCCCTGTTTCATTTTAATGCCATAAAATAAATGTTTATGCGGGATTACTAGGTAAGTTAAAATTACTCCTGATGATGGTCAAAATGATTTCATTATCTTTCTTTGGATTTGTTACTATTCTATACTGGGTAAGACTTCCTAGAATTTGTATGATTTTCATAAAAACTTTTACCTTTCATAGGCATGTATTTTCACACACCTCCAATGAAGGTATAACAAGGTACAAACCTTTTTTGTAGACATCAGGTGTGAGAACTTTAGTATTACTGGAGGTGTTATACATCCTAAATCCATTTGGAAAATGATTTGTTTACTATGTCTATAACCCGCGCTTATGTTATTCAGTAGGCTTTGGGTTCTGCGATCATCGACACTGAAAAGTTATCAGCAAGTAGTTTGCCTCATCTAAAAATTAACGTTGAACATACATGTAACTCTGATGGGGATTGGTACTTTCAGTGTTGTGTTGTTGCAACTGATGCTGAAGATGGGTTAGCGAGACAGCTATGTTTAAAGGTGTGCCATGAAATCAGTTATTCCTGTTACTCAACCCTTGTCCATAAATACTCTGCATATTATGCAATATTCTTCTATTTAAATGACACCAGCCCCGTGAGGGAGCGGGTGGGCCATGGCCCTGCAAAATACTCCCTCTGCTTCCTCAGTCGATCGTAAGAGGCAAGAAAAGAGGTTGCTTTCTGTTGCCCTGGTGTTCGCAGAGCTAAAGGGTAACGATAAGTAAATTTGTTTGTAATGTTCTGTATTTTTGTCCGTTGTCATATAAGTGAAATACCCTTGAGTAAGACGTTAAACACCAATCAAACAAACAAACAAACGAAATAAAATCAGGTTTAATTATTGTCAATTGCTCATAGGATTGTGCTTTCGACACTCATATAAATAAAGCCATTTTGCTGGAAACGTGCAACTTCATTCTTATACCTTCACATTTTGTTATAATATGATGTGTGCCAAGTAAATTAAAAGTTTCACCTTACATTTAATTACATTTTCTAAACTTGGTGTGATATTGACAATGATTGTTCTTGTTTCTTGTTTGAAGACTCTTTTAATAAAACATGAATCAATTTAGGAGTTCCTTTTTTCTTAAATCTAATAAAATATATTAAAGTGTGGTTTTATGGAATATTCTAAGAGTTTATCAGCAAAGCACTCTGGATTGGGTTGACTGAACTAGAAGAAGTATTTAATATAAGTTAAAACAAAAATAACTAAGCCTAAAATAACCCTAACATACCATCTTATTGTTTGTTACAATGCCTGTCACCAGTGACTGACCAATTCTACGATTATACCAAATAATCAATCTTAACAACTGCATGCTGTCTTGATCATTGACTTTTATCCACCACTACCATTTTTTTTTTTACAGATTAGCGTCAAAATTGTGTGGTCCTCTAGCGAAGGGCAGTTTGTAAGAAAAGTAGCAATCTGTCAGTACTTAGAGGTTAGCACTGGATGACAATTAATTCAATCAAACTTGGTATGTAGCTTCTTCCCGTTAAGAGGATGGGTGGTATTGCATTTCACCCAATTCTTAAACAAAATTGTCCTGTATGTGTTTTGGACACGATAAGTAGAAAATAAATTCACGGATAAACATCAAACATGGTAATTAACTTCCTCGTGTTTAGATGACAGATGGCATTGCATTTCACAAAATTCCCTTAAACGAAATGACCATTATTACATAATTTTAGCATATTCATCTTGGAAGTGTTGTGAACACGTTAAGTAGAGAATAAATACATGGATTAACTTCAAAATTGGTATGTATCTTCCTCTGGACTAGACCGCAGATGGGATTACATTTCACCAAGTTCCGTAAAACAAAATAGCCTTTATTACATAATATTGGAATATTCATGCCTGTATGTGTTGTGAACGCAATAAGTAGAGAATAAATTCACGGATTAACATTAAACTTTGAAGATAGCTTCCTGCCTTTAAGACAATGGATCTGAATGAATTTCAGTTTCACCAAATTCCCTGAATCAACATGGCCGCCATTCCATTATTTTTACAATATTCATTACTGTAGGCCTACTGTTGTTAATGCTATAACTCTGTAACAAATATATAGATTAATTTGAAGCTTGAAATTTAGTCTCCTCTTATTAAGACTACAGAAGGGTTGAATTTCATAAAATTCCGAAAAACAAAATGGCCGCCTAAGTATCATTTTACAATATTCCCACCTGTGTTCAGTTCTGAATATGAGTATTTAGAGATCAAATTCAAAGATTAACTTGAAACCTGGAATTTTGCTTCCTAACACTAAGACATAGGATTGCATTTCATCAAATTGTGCAAAGAAATATGGTCCCCATTGCATAATTTTTCAATTTTCACGCCTTATGATAATTTTGAGAACAAACTCACTAAATAAACTTTAACGATAGCTTACTCCAAGTCATGATTGTTTGTTTGATTGGGCTTTAACGTCGTACTCAAGGGAAGTTAACTTTTATGACGGATCCCTAGACATGAAGACAAATAATGGGATTTCATTTCTCCAAATTCAACGAAACAAAATGGTAGCTATAGCCGTTGCATACTTTTAAAATATTCAAAACTTTGAAAAAAGCTTCTTACAGTTGACAGTTGATGGGATTGCATTTCATTTAATTCCAAAAACCAAAATGGCTTAAGCGAGTAGACGCTTCGATAGTGTGTTATAAGCAAACAAAATGTGTATGTATGTTCTATGAACAGATGACAATGCCTCCCCTTATATGGCACAGCGTCTTAGATATATTTACCATGCAGCACAAAGTGGTTTTAAACAGAGATACAAACTGAATGGATGATTTGAATAAATTCGAGTTGTCGAGGGGGGGCTTCCTTTGTTATCATTTTAATGAAATAACCTAATATAATGAGTTAACCCAAAAATGTGACCATAACCAAATTAATGATCAGATAAAGACTCAACAATTGCTGTTTATTTGTTATCCTGATTGAGGTATCAAAGAAGAGTGGGAAGTTGTATACGCTCGTTGACAATCATATAGGTGGTTATGACAGTCTGAGATATAGGCAAAATTAACTCTGCTAATACCTTTTCCTTCATGGCCTACAAGTAGACATTTTTACCATCTGCGTTTGGCACACCATATTGCGATAATTATGTTTTTACAAAAATGTAGGAACCGGTAATTTAGGTGTTAATAAATAATGGACTTGATAAGTATATTTAATTTGTCTACAGTTTCCAATCTTTGTTGCTCTACATGTAGTTATCGTTAACCTCACGCTTGTTAGGGTACATTTATTTTATAACAAAATATATGGTTCACCATTTATACTTTTGTTAATGTAGGTTTTTCACAGACGGACTACGTGAAATACCTTTGAGCCCAGCTCTATATAGGGCAGAGCTATATATATAGGGTTTATAAACCCCATTCAATCCACCAATCTAAATCTCTTTCTTTGGTGAGGTGAAACGGACACTGAATTGCGCACAGTCTGACCAGGTCTGGTTACATTACTATTGAAAAACCTTATTAAGACAAATATAAACATTTTTAAGCTGAGCTTCTACATCACCAGTACATACGGACCTCATAAATCGAATAGAATCAATAGCGTTTGTGACCGGGGACCAGTTGCCTGAATGGCTATTAATCGCAAACACCTGTTTAAATCGTTAATATTGGATCAGAGATAGACCTTCAGCACGCAGTGACGTCATCTTAAAGCGGATTATAGTTTATAGCGCTTCGAGCAACCGTCCCCAGATCGTTATGAGCGGCAGCGTTAGCCAAGTTACTTCTTTCCATTGGCTATAATATCAATACACATTACTTTTTCATGACATCGCATACTTCTCGTACATGTTAACAGCAGTTTACTTTACGGTTAATTAGGCTATTCATATGTGGACGGTGTTCAATTTATTGGTTATGGAAGGACTTGGGTATATACTGATCTCTCTCTTCTGTATACCGAAATGGCTGTTGGATTGATGAATGAATGGCAGCTTCAAGTGATCAGCAATAACTCCCAATCAAATGCCTACAACTTTTACCGAGTTCCATGGGTTCAAGTTTATCAACTTGTTTGGTCGATATAGTAGAATTCACATGCCAAGTGTCTGTACCCATTTTGTAACCACCAAGTACCATCTAGTGTTTTAACGCAGGCTGGGAACTTTGGGATAAACCCTCACCATTACTGTCTTACCAGGAAGTGACCAAGGGGCTCTTCTTTGCAGGTGCATACAAATTTGAAAATATGTTATGTAGGTCAACATAAAATTGAACAATTTTATTTATTTAAAAATTATTAAACTTAACAGCATCTTTATAACATGTTTGTTTGATTTGAGTGACTGGTATATGTAAAAAGATAATTGGATTGAGCTACAGCTGAATGACATCAAAGCACCGTTCCAGTCTATCTTTAAAGCTGCTCGACTGCACAATTTACACCGCTTTATCGAATATCACTACATTTGGACATTCAAAATGGTACTAGGTTTATGACCAAGCGGGCTGCTCGTAAGACATGGAGGCAAGTCCGCTCCAGATTTTAATAAAATGGTCTGTACCCTCATCCAGGGTGAATGGAAAAAAATCCATATACAAAGCGGCTTTCGATTTGTGCTGGGCGCTGTCGTCATTTTCACACTACCCTAGGCGTCGAGGTTGTTCACGATTCGCATGCGCTTTTCATGGCATTTCTACATTCTAAAATATAATCGATTCTACTGCCAACATCGAGACATTGGATCTAAGATATACACAGGCCATCTTGTTTTTCAATTCTTTAATTACTGGTCTGTGCCATACGTCGCCCCAGCTATGGAGGAAAATTAACGCAAGATGGCCTGGCATGGCGTTCGAGAGTTGTCTTAAGTCTCGTCCACTACAGACCTCTCTCAGCAATACGACTGGGCATGGACGTGGGGTGCGATTTTCACAACCGATTTCGCTGGTACTCCGCCTTGAAAGCCTCATTGCTTTTACATTCAAGCTGGAATTTGTAATAGAATAACCTTAGTGACACTTGAATGGATGCAATTTAACATTCTAAAATAGGAAATAGAATAATCTTTTTCGTGTTTTTAAATCTACTAAGGAGGATAAATATATACCTTCCAACAACCACTGGTAGTCTTCATTTTTGGCGGGCCTCCCCATGTGATAACGTCATATGACTCTAACTGCTGCATCCCACTGTTCAACAAGTAGGCTAAATAACCGGACTAGATCTTATGACGCAGTATGAAATAGGGCGATGTCCCGAGAAAGAGAATGGATTCGTCAATAGCGGCAGATCTCTTCTGTTTTAGGTACAGAGCAAAGCGGCCAGATAGATTAAGACTGTTACTTTGACATTAATTACTCAAGGTTCAAGATTGCTTTTTACACAAGATATAGTTCGATTAGAACATTAGATGACCTAAACAAACACAAAAACTAATACCCTTTTTTAAGTATGTACATTTTATTGCTGCCCTCACCTTAATTTTAAGTGTGGCGTAAAACCCAACGATCAAACAAGAAAAGACTCGTCACGCAATATTATCTCAAGTATTTTTGCGTTCCAGCTGGATATCTTTGATAATTTGTTTTATACGAAAAAAATAAATAAAAAAGTAATCGGTCACACCATTGTGATTTTTTGAAAGAGGTGCGTTGGATTGGAAGAATGAGCTGAATCGCCTTGTAGACAATCCTCCGAATTACAACTATTGTCATAAATGCTGCCTCTACGGGACGATTCTTCGTTCAACTTTGACCATTCGTCGTCACTTTCTGCATGCGCTCCGAATGCTTTGCCGACACCTCGTGACAGCCCACTTAATGCTGCTTTCCATTTACCGCCGGTATCTCCCATCGCTGGAGACATCAGCATGAAAGTTGTATTGTTGAAAAAGATTCCATGATGTACGATGTTGATTGGAACGGACTTATCCTTTCTGTTAAACCTTTTTCGTCGGTGATACCAACAGAAATCAACTGTGAAAATAATCAGGAAGAACGCTGTTATCGGTAGCACGACCATCAGGACAATTGATACCTTCTGGTGCAAGAATTGCTCACCTGAAAAGGAAAAAGGTTCTGATAGGTAAAAATCAAATCTTAAACTGCATGGCTGACTCAATATTTTTACACACACACACACACACGCGCGCACACCCCATCCAGCCATCCAGTCCCAAAGAAATTGGGAACATAGAGTATAGTACTGGATTACATGTGTGTTATTGTGATCATTAATCTTCAGGATTTTTATCTTTTTTATGTTTATAAGAGTTGTACCGTACGATGAAAGTATAAGAACCAGTTACGTTCTGGTTATTTAGAAATTCAACAGTAGCACGAGCTGTGTTTCATATTTAAGACTAAATATCTCCATAGAGAAGTTTTTCAGCACGACAACGTTCGGCCGCACACAGCTTGTGCTACTGTTGATTTGTTTGTTTGTTTTGTTTGATTGGTGTTTAACGTCGTACTCAAGGGTATTTCACTTATATGACGACGGACACAAATATAGAACATCACAAACAAATCTGCTCCCGTTACCCTTTAGCTCTGCGAACACCAGGGTAACAGAAAGCAACCTCTGTTCTCGCCTCTTACGATCGACCGAGGGAGTATTCTGCAGGGCCATGGCCCACCAGCTCCCTCACGGGGCCCATTTGTTTGGTAAGCCTATCCAGGCTGTATCTTGGGTACTATTACCCTTAGGCTTTTACAACTTGCATATTGCATTCTTCTATGTAGCAGATGTATAACTTAGAAAAAAGTCACGAAATTATGCAAATTAGCTCCATGCCCGGGAAGCTTGTTCAGGCTGTATCTTGATTTATTTTTCACTCAGGCTTTTGAAACTTGCATAAACCATTCTTCTATATACGCAGATATGCAACGTAGAAAAAATAATCCATTTTATTGTATCCGCTGTGATCATGTTAATATGAAAGACTTTTTAAATACAATGTTTAATCCCCTCATCCTTTTTTCAGTTTTAATGACAATTTTAATAAACTTCTTTTTGAAAATACTAATATATCATTCTGCCATATTCTAATGTAATTGTCAGTCTTTTATGATAAAGTTAATATTTGTGATTTTTCATTACAGCAACATTAAATCAAAACCTTTCCTTTGCCATACACAGATCCGACTGGGGCACGAAGCTCAGCCTACTGTGGTTACTGTCCCACACACTACTCGTCAGTTCCCACATACTTATATGACGTTTTGTTTGTGGGACTCTGAAAGCGCTGGGCTAAATGAAATGGGTCAATTTGATTGGTTGTTGGTAGCAAAATGATTGACAGGTGGGAGCTATGTATTCACTTTTAGTTTGAAAGAGGTCTCATTTATTGTAGTATTCTGTCGTCATGGTAAAGATGTGGTTGCCTCCGGCTAATTGCATCTACCTATGAAAAAAGAGCTAATTGGTTTAAACCTAAACCGTTATTCAGAAAAGTTTTTATAACTTTGTGTAAGTAGGTTTTAATTTGACGTGCTGCAAATAGTTAAAACAGAAAGGTATAGACTCAGTAGTGCACAGATATGCAGTGGTCATGTACATGCATCTCAAAGTATAGTTTCATTTAATAACTAATACTTGCTTTGCTATTAAACTATTATAGCAACTGTTTTTGTTCGGCATCCTGTCAAGTGTACAGTACATCAAAATAACTAACCTAATGATTTGAGTACACAGTGTGTTTTGCCTGAACACACAGTGACATCACCCTTATTGGGTTTGTTGTATGGTTTAGGCCAAAGAAATGTCATGTTGGTTGCCTATGCAGAGGGTTTGTATTGTAGCATGAACAGAATGAATCAAACGATTTGAGAACACATTGTGTTTAGATTGAACACACGGTTTGTTCAGACTGAATAAAGTAAAGTTTCCCTCATCAAGTTAAAATTTGGTGCAATGCATGTAGTTATGTGCATGTTGTGTGGATGGCAGGGGTGGGGAGCATATTGTTTAGCTCTTTTTCATGGTGCCATTATGACGGCACTGGATCCAATTCATTAACGAATTATCTTTAGTCAGATATTTTATGTTTACATCTGCAGAGTAGCAGGCGTGAATATGCAACCATCAACACTATTTGAAAGAGGGTGATGTTGATGTTTTGTGAAAATATTAAAGAAAGTGTTCAAAGGATAATAAACCGGTAACACAAAATTAAACGAAACATCGTGAACAGGAGCTAGCAATGGGTCGATGACATTTACATTAGATTCATTTGACCAGAAATGTTATATGTTCATTTATTGTGTAATTGCATTCCAAATATGTGGTCGCATTGCTGGCGCCTCGCTGTTACGCTTTACGTGAGTGGAATCAAAGTTACTATTTTTCAGCAGAATACCACAAGATGTCCTCAAACAGGAAGGCCTAAAGACTCGATTGTGGCCCACTCTTGTGCATCACCTTTACTTCGGCTTCAGTCACCAACACATTGTATGATACCTTGATGTGGCAGACCGTCATAACCTAGCCCACACCATCTGTCACGCATATCTGCTGTTAAACATCTCACAGGTATACTACGAGTGGTTGGAAGGAGCTTCATGTTGCCATGGTGCTCTCAGAGCTAAATTAGAACAGGAGGCCGATCTGTTATGCATCCTGTCTTGGCTTTGTTTGTTGCAAGTGGTGTCTCCGTTGGTTTCCTTCACCCATTGGGCTGGCACGTCGTCTTATAAGTCAAACACGACGTTAAACCACAATCAAACAAACAGGTATAAGGACCTGGTCATGTTCGGTGGATTGACCATCCACTATTACAGGTTCCCCATTTGATTGCAGAACTGCAATCGATGGGTTGTAGCATTGACAAAACAATCCTGTACAACTGACATCGCGATAAAGTACTGGGCCACATGTACCAGTCATCAACCTATAAATTGGACATTTGAAATTGTTTTAATGACACTAATGAATAAAGATGTATCTGTTATCTCAAATAATGAATAAAATAAAACTACTCAACTGTTTGAACTTCTAATTTATATCTGCAACACTATTCCATGTCATTGTCACTTATGCAAATCGCTGATGTTCGCAGAGATTTACATACCTGGTGTAATCGCATGGTTCCCCGTAGAGGAGGTATTACTTTGAGGATCTTCTCGGCGTTGACATGGATCTTGTCTTCCGTGATAAACCACATTTTCATAGCTTGCTTTGATGAACCCAATAGAGCAAACATAGATTTGGCATCTGAAATATATTTGCTTGGTAAACGAAATTATCTGCTAAATGATAAATTCACCGATTCCATCTGATTCACCCTTGTATGTCCGGCTTTAAGGGATTCCACGTAGCTGAAATTATTCTTGCAACGAATAAGAGTGGCTGGTCCGTGACTGAAACTGTGTCCAGCACATTATCTGATTATTTAAAAAAATGCAGTAGTGGGAAAACGTGTGCTGGGTTGTGGATGATGCCTTGTACAATCGGAAAAAGTGCAAAACCGATTGGTACTAGTATCCGATATAATGAAAGCTACTCCTGTGTGCAGTGACACTTGCTGGTGTGAAGCACCGAAGTGAACAGTTTGTATTTCGGAATGATATTTGCAAGACTAGTTCTCTGAAGAGTCAATATGAACAACGGCTGTATGCTCAGGTTGATTTTCTCTCAGTGAAAGGAGAACCGTTCTTTTTTATGCTCATTAATCACAAATTTACAACTTACCCTGTATGACCACGTGACCTGGTTAACAGGTGAAAATATTTTGGGATATGTGCAGAATAACAATACTAGGTACATGGATTGGTAGAGAAGTGGTATTTACAACTAGCATTTAGTGCAAATCAATTGGTTTCCATTATCGGTAATTTGCTGTAAGAAAACAGCAGCATAGTGGGGGCACTAAAAATTGTAAATAAATTCAACTTTGCCTATAGTTTCTGTACAGCTCACGGGCAACAAATATTTTAATAAATTATCAGGTCATCTAAGCCAGTCATTCCAAATATTTTGAAAATGTTCAACTTTATCATTTTTAAAGGCTATATGTTTTTCTGTTAAATTAGTCAATTATTGTTTTTTTCAGGCCATAGAATGATAACATTTTACCTTGACATCTGGTTTAAATACCTAGTCTCTAATAAAATACAGTTTACTGACACAAAGTTATATATATTTCGTTTACCAAATAGGCAAACAATTTTACACATAACTCTGTTTACACCAGTAACCTCACTTATCGGTATTTGCAGATTGTTCCTCAAAGTAAAATTATTATAATTTGATTGATTGCTTGATGTTTAACGCTGTGCTTTAGGCTATTTCTTTTATATCATCTGTTAGATTGGGGGTTTACGTCGTACTCAAGGGTATTTCACAGGGAGTTAACCTCGTCAAAACCACCCCTTAGATTGGTGGAGCCACATCGTGTGAATTTACTTATAACATGGCTAAGTTCTTCCAGAGAGTAAACAGCAACAAAACCGTATTCTTAAACGCCTTTTTAGAAAAGGTGTCTTTCTCCATAGCCATCAGCACAAACATTCTTTAAGCAACCTGTCTTTAGCCAGGAATAAGTAGCTTGTTGTCAAAATGTTTCAAGAACCTAACAGCTTCACAGAGGGTAATCATCATTTGAACACATGATACAAGTTCAGTGACTTGCTCTCACTTTCATGGAGCTTTTTAATGAGGCAGTAAACCCGGGTTTGGAGTGAACATTCTTACTATATAGGACATGATCTTTTCGCTTGAAATAACAGTATTGAGTTGGTGTGAGATAGTTGAGTTTATGGTTACAATTAGAAACAGTATTCTACATTACCATTCATGACACATGGTGTGTTTATTCATATCGCAGTTTTCATTGGTCAGTGGTTCAACGCTTGTTGTCACCATCTCCAGAAGCGAAAATACAAAAACGATTTGTTTGTTTGTTTATTTGATTAATGTTTAACGTCGATCTCAAGGGTATTCCACTTATATAACGACGGATTGTCCTTTTAACACTCATCCTTTCCTAATTACGGTGGAAAACCGAGAGAAAACCTCGTATAAAACCACTCTTCAAACAAACTACCCTCAGCCACTGTCAACAAACAATAACAAGAGAGAAAAAACAAACGACGAGAGGCAAAGGCCAACAAACAGATCGGCTCCATGTTACCCTCAGCTATGCCGCAGGCGCGCGAAACAATATAGACCATATGGCGTAATTGGACTATTATTGACTTCCGTTTTGTAACGTAATATAGTTATTTAAAAAATTAGTGTGTTGTCTTGTTTTATTTGTTTTGGTCCTGGAAATTTGTTTTTGGTGGAG
The DNA here is from genome assembly GCA_031763545.1 of Mopalia muscosa. Classification (NCBI taxonomy): domain Eukaryota; kingdom Metazoa; phylum Mollusca; class Polyplacophora; order Chitonida; family Mopaliidae; genus Mopalia; species Mopalia muscosa. The sequence goes on along the minus strand of JARFOD010116540.1, from coordinate 1,109 downwards.
TATTTGATATCAATGTGAAGTAATTGAGTGGGGGTTTCAGGCCAGGGTAATAGTATAGCTTAAATAATTCACATTGGTTGTATTTATCACCATTTGATGGAGGGTTATTCGGCTGTTGTTTACATTCCGAGCCGGCTTGACAACACCTATAACCTTCCAGGCTCTGTAACTCAAGATTTTACCGGTCATGAGCTGTCAAGATTTGAACTCCAAACTCCGCCAGGGCCTAATAAAATATGTGCCAGGGGTTTTCGCTCAACGAAAGTTTGGGAGGGAGCTGTGAAGCCAGACGTTAACATTACGGCTTATGGCAAATTAATGGTGGTCTTATGCCATATATAATAATGGGGTAGACCTGGCACAATGTATTGGGCTAATTCGTCAACTCATGGTGAAAGCTAGAAATTGATCCGCCGCTATCGCCGGCCTCTCAATACCTATATCTGATTTTTCTCTGATTTTTTTAGATACACTGGAAGATTTTCAATATTTTTATTGCAAAGGGAGATAACTTCAACATGTCAAGTCGGGCGAGAATCTCAAATAAAACTTTATTTAAACAATAAGAAAAAAGTTAGATAATTGTGATTTTTGTATCTAAAAAAATCTCAGATATATGTTTTGATAGGCCGGCGATAGCAGCGGACCAATTTCCAACTTTCACCACCGGTTAGTTTTATATAATTCTAAAGTTTGCTTGGCTATCGTTCTTTCTCCAGCCTACAAGCGATATATCTAGTTGTTCGGATAATATCGATAGCTTTGTTTGGGAAGGATTTGCTTTGACAAGCAATTTACTTCCTTATGCAACCACATCTCAAGCGGGCAGTCCACCAACCGCTTAGTGTATTCGAGAGGCAACCCTAAAACCACCCTCTTGTCGACTGATTCTTCGTTACATGAAAGCAAGACACTTATCATTGTGTAAGGAATGTGAACTGTTATTTACAGGCGTATTTCTCCTCAAATATATAATACTAACGGTTGTTAAGCATAACAACACGCTTTGTCATCTGTGGCATGTACTAGCCGCTCTTAAAGACAGCTCAAACAATTCTCCTTTGCCAGGGAGCTGTCTGCCATTTACAGACCGTCAATTGGAATATTCT
>JARFOD010116529.1:0-14932 GCA_031763545.1 Mopalia muscosa | reverse complement strand
AGTTACTATTGTGAGGAGGAAAGACAAGTTACCATTGTGACGATGAAAGACAAGTTACCATTGTGACGATGAAAGACAAGTTACCATTGTGAGGAGGAAAGATCAGTTACTATTGTGAGGAGGAAAGATCAGTTACTATTGTGAGGAGGAAAGATCAGTTACTATTGTGAGGAGGAAAGACAAGTTACCATTGTGAGGAGGAAAGATCAGTTACTATTGTGAGGAGGAAAGACAAGTTACCATTGTGACGATGAAAGACAAGTTACCATTGTGACGATGAAAGACCAGTTACCATTGTGACGATGAAAGACCAGTTACCATGGTGAGGTGGATAGATGAGTTACATAGCATATAGGCTATGTGAGATGGTGCATCCCATATATTTTAAGACCCGACTCTGTCAAATAATACACTGGGAATTAAATGATAAATAACCCAGGTAGCATATACAGTTTACTTCACGTATAAAAATTTATTATACAAAAATATAATTATATTTTAATATATCCCGGTGAGAAATGAGGAGCGGTCACACACTGCAAAGTTATGGGAAGATCCGGGGATTTATAATCTATATGTATTGTATAAAATACGAATTGATAAAAAAAACCCATTAAACAAACATACATAGGTATCCCAGGCTTTGTTATATCTATACCAGAGACACCAAAATTACAAAAAATAAAGGTTGAAAAAAGGCATGCATGCAAATGTAAATGATAAGTAGAACAATGGCAAAAGACTACAATAGACAGAAAACAAAAAGTGAAAAGCAAAAAATACAAACCCTCCAAAATACAACAGAAGAAGGAATGTAGGCCTATAAAAGTGGGTTTGAACGACATACAGGACGCCACTGATTAAGGCAATCACATGAACAAGACAATGAGAAGACAGAATGCATGCACATGTAGCACAATTTACACCATTTTAACGAATATCACTACATTCAAAATGGTCCTGGTTGATGATAATCAAGCGGATTGTACGTAAGGTATGGGGGTAAGACAGCGACGGGTTTAATCGAATGGTCGGTGTCGTAAAGATCTTGAGCACAGAGAACATCAGCGCAACAGGAGCTTCCTCCGAACCGTCCGTACTGCAAGCTTCTTGTAGTTTTGGAAACGCCGAACATTTTTATTAGCATAAAGGGTCGAGAGCTGATAGATGAAGTTGCCCCCATCCTAGAATTTAATGTGAAATACTAACTTATTATTTCAGGAAGTAAATTAAAGTAAACAGTGCTTAATGCAGAGGTTACACAGACAGTTTTCTGGATTTTACCAAAATTCATTTATGTATTTAAAATAATCTAGAGCGTTTGGAATAAGAATAGAAACTATTTAAAGATAAACCAATCTTTCAACTTCACAACATCCCATCATAACAATATGGCCTTTCTCTCACAGCCTATAGATCAAATGTGTAAAACCCTGTATCAGGAAGATTATCTTTAGGGTTAAAGCTAGTCCGGTAAATTAACACTGGCCAGCTCCAAACGGTGTTTCCTTGACGAACTCCTATCTAAGAAGCAACAAGAAGCCGATCTGTTTGTGATGTCTTTGATCGGCGTATTGTGCATGATTGTCCTGTCTGGTCACGTCTTGTCTTGTCTTTTTGTGTTGCCAGTGACGTCGATCGTCCTTCCCCTATTGGAGAGTTAGATGTCATAAAAGTGAAATAGCCTTTAATACGGCGTTAAACCTAAGCCAAACAAAGCAAACCAACATAATAACAGGCATGCTCATCATAGACCAATACAACGAATGTAATTAAACAATATCCGAGGTTGCACCTGGTTTTAATTGAATTGGTCAAGAGATACAATTTGACACAACTCATCTTTTGTTTAAACATGGTTTTCTATTTCATGACGGAAGGCAGCCTTTCGGAGAATGCTCGCACTGAATATGTGTATATAGGAGTTGAAACTTTCTTCGTGTATCCGTTTCTAGACAACCAACTTCCATAAAGGCGCATCATTGGCTTTATTTTCATTTATTCTAGGTAAAACATCACGCGACATTAAATATAACACGTTGGCTGGCTGTCTGTACATGACAAGTAGGGCGAGAAAGTGTGTGAAAAGCCGAAATTCACCAATACAATATCTGTTTGACAATATATAATTATATTATGATTGTTGTTCAGATTTAAAATGCATCTGAAGATCCGTCATCAACAGATCCCACCCGATTGACACAAAACGTAGATGGTTGCATGTGTTGGCAAAAATATTAACTTACACAGAGTTGTGAAGTTTATGCGCAACTAAAGTGTGTATAGCGCTTAAAAAATGTTCCTAACATAAACATAGTTCAACAATTAGCAAAATGTTCACATCTGTTTTTTTATTATTTTTGCTTTATCATGATGACAAACAAGGGCTCAGATAAAATGATCTTTATTCATTACTATAAATGTGCACTCCCATTCAAACGAAACGGGGCACAGGGGCAGGCTGGAGATGTACACGGTTAAGTCTCCGCCCGTAACGGTGCAACATTTTAAATCTGTTATACCAGTGAGCGTACAGAGCATTGCTCTTCCCGTTATCCAATAAGCGCCATGAAACTATTTCTGCTTCTGTTGCTGTCCGTATTACACCGAACCCTTTGGAGACCTGTCTGTCGTGTTCCCGGTGTTTCCATCTGGGTTTATATGCAGAGAGAAACTTAAAAGCTTCCGATTCTACGCATTAATTAGGTTCTAAATTTAGATAATTCTTGTCGTTCAGTGATTCTGTCTTAAGTAGATAAATTCACCGGAGGGGTAAGAAAGAAGGATAACATCTGGGTAGAATCAAAGGGCAGAAATTTAAAATACACAAAACACTATTAAACCTCAACAAATGGCAGAGAGTATGTTAACATTGCCTTACAATAAAATAAGATTGTATTCCATGTATATGCTTATCATCCGCCAATACAACGAATGCAATTAAACAAAGCCGGATCTAAACAAGTTTGCGGTACTTTTCGTTGCAATATCCGGAGTTACTTGCACCTGGTTTTAATTAAATTGGTTAAGAGATACAATTTGACACAACTCCTCTTTTGTTTAAGCAGGGTTTTCTATTTCAAGACGGAAGGCAGTCTTTCGGAGAATGATCGCGCTGAATATGTGTTGGGGTTGAACCATTCTGTTCGTATTACACCGAGCCCTTTGGAGACCTGTCTGTCGTGTTCCCCGTGTTTTCATCTGGGTTTATATGCAGAGAGAAACTTAAAAACTTCAGATACTACGTATTAAATAGGTACTAAATTTAGATAGTTCTTGCCATTCAGTGATTCTGTCTTAAGTAGATAAATTCACCTGAGGGGTAAGAAAGAAGGATAACATCTGTGTCGAATCAAAGGGCAGAAATTTTAAATACACAAACGCTATTAAACCTCAACAAATAGCAGAGAATATGTTAACATTGCCTTACAATAAAATAAGATTGTATTCCATATATAAACTTTAAGGTTTTACGTTTGTCGATAGCAAATACTGTGAAATTGTTGTTTGTCTAAGGTGTTTTGAAATTTCATAATGTCGTTGTAGCTCAACAGCATACGGGGTCGTTAACAGTTCATCGGTAATAGTTATATAGTCCACTTAGTTGGATATATCAGTAGTATTACTTACCTAGGGTGTTGAGCCGGGTTGTAGATGAAATTATAAAAATCTTTTAATGTTAAGGTTAATGTCACTGTCGACCTTGTGGTTGATATAGAATGTAGACAAAGTCCGGGAAATGAGAAAAACCAGATTTAACTATCTGTACCTGTTCTGGTTAACATATAAGAAGTGCTAAGTCATGCTTGATGGCTATAATTATGTAGGTTATATCTTATCACAGGCCGGTTAAGAAGGAACCTCGGATCATGAGGAAAAGGATTGTCATGTTTAATAGAAGTAGATAGAAGATGATATTATTATTATACCGGAGGTGTTGCTTCCTTAATTGTCACGCTTTGATAAATCCACAATATATTAATTTCTTTGTTCGTAAGGCATTTTTAAAATATAGGCCTATCTTTAACAGGTAGTCGTTATAATATAAATTTTAATATAAGAATTGCTAGAATTTCATATACATATATATGATGTTATGTTCGCCGCGGCCCGTTATAATATGCTCCCTTGTCTCTATGGCATATTTAAAGTGAGTTTGTCGTAACTTTCATATTATAGATGCATGTTTCATGATGTACATTCCGTCATATATTTGAATTATATTGCATGCAACCCCTGGTGCCACCTGGTGGCTTTTGAGAGAATAAAGAATTAAATTGGTGATCTACGGCGCCATATCATCACAAATCATATACGTTAAGAACTTAAGAGCGAGAATTGAGAGAGAAAGAAAAAAACGTTCCGGCCAACCAATGTTTCGTGATGGGACAAATTCCTGTATTGCCATCAGGTGTAACACCAAACGAATATATAATTATGAGAACTACAAGATTTACTACGGCAAAATGTGACTATTCGTGTATCAGGCGATACCTTATACATGTATAAAATGTGTTCGTTAATTGTCGTAACAAGTTTCCTCCCTTTCATACTCAGAACAGCCCCCGTCTAACCCAACCACCCTTGCATAATGAAAACTGGCTCACTTACGGATACACTGAAGACTGTGGGAATTTTGACTCCGTATTGGCTCATGTAATCTGTTTGGGACAGTTCACTGGAATATCTCGTTGTGTTATTTTAACAAAGATTTACAATGAGACGGAAGCTTATAACGTGAAACGCAAGTTTACGATATGTTTGCCCACAAGCTTTCCTTTACTGGCATATCTTCAAACTCGTGTAAATAAAAATGTATGTGCATGTGTGTGTATCTGAAATATTGTTGATGTTTATCCTTTATTAATTTAAACATATGAGACTTCATGGGCAGGTGCTCGCGACAACATTATTAAATAAATTCTGATGAAGACTAGAGATTGCGCTATCAAAAGATACTATCGACTGATATTAACACGTAGATATACCATGACATTGGATCGATCTTTCAAATAAAATGTTTTCTCCCTCTTACTGTCTTCACATCCGTTGTTCAAACTCTTATCTCTAACATTGAATAGATATTTTTAACCGTCCAATATGGCATGTATTGCCTGCAATGTTAACACGATTCTAATCAGATTTATGACAGATATGAAAATAATAAATACTGGACACCCATTGGCCAATTCTTCACAGACCTGTAGTCGATACTGTTAATCGTGTGCATCATTGTGGACCTCTGTGCGGAGAGTGGAGATGGATTAGCCTCGTATTGCGTTTAATTGACATAAAATTGTCTGTGCTAGTCCAGTCCGAAATAATGTTATACGAGATGAAATCTCAACAATGTTAATCAATAGCCTTTATATTGCTCTGTTGCCGTTAAGGTTTTGTAAACAATCTCGCCTCAGCTTAAGTTTGGATTAAACATACCCATGTGCGATTCATATGTTATCGGAAGGTTGCCATTCTGATCTGATTTGCGCGAAGGTTGTCAGGATTAATTATACTAGCTTAGCAACAATCTCTAGCATAAACGAAACATTTTTGACATGAAAGTATTAACATACGTTTATTTTATGACTATAAACCGCAATCGTTTTACTATTGATAAAAAAGCCGGAATTTCACACGCGTGACATTTACTTAATAATCTCTGTTTGAAATTTCAGGTTGTAAAAGGTGTAAAAAAAACAACTAAACTTTCTTTTAAAAACACCCGAAAACGTTTGATATCTTCTATACCGCACTATTTTATCAGTCCTTCATAATTAAAACAAATATATATTAATGTTTGATTCAGTATTTTATCTAACGCATCTATTACCATTGGCTACATTGATGTAGGTGTTGCTACTGATCTGAACGCATTGACTTGAGTTCAACATGCGGTTGGCTATTAAGCCTATAGTGTTCCCGTTACACCTGTTCGGTGTGCTGATTAGCACTTGACTTTGCTAGAACTGATTACACTCTTGGTAGGTCTATTTAGTTTTGTATTAGATTTACTATTGATTTAAAAGTCTTGTGTTCGATTTATTCTTGATTAATCATGTTCTCGGACTTTAACTAGGCTAAATCTGCACACGTTATCGACTAAAGTCAAGTGCTTGAATAACAAGTCCAGAGTTAGAATTCTCCATGACTCGTACATTGATCAATTTATTATTCATTAGTCTAGTAGACGATTGAGTCTTGACTATATCAGTGAGCTATGTACTGCTTGATTTATTCTAGTGATCGATTAATTCTTGATTTCGTCAAATGAGAAATCAACTCTGGATTTAGTCTAGGGGTGGATTAACGTTTGTTGGGATCGATTTTCTCTTGGATTATCTTTTGGGTTATTCTAGTGACCATTTACCTCTTGAATTTATTCTTATGCTCGATTTATGCTTTAATTAAGATGAGTGACCGATTAACTTATGGACTTGGAAGATTGATAGATTTACTCTTTGTTTTAGTCTAGTTATCGATTAACTCTAGGATTAAAGCTGACGATCGATCACTTCTTGTATTTAGTCTAGTGATCACTTATTTTTCTTGGGCTTAGTATATTGATGGATTGACACTTGAATTTAGTCTAATGATCGGTTTCTGCTTTTATTTAATCTTGGGATCAAATGTCTCTTGGATTTAGTCTATTAATCGATAAACTCTTCGATTTAACTAAGTGGTCCATTTACTCATGGACAAACTAGTGATTATATTCTTGGTGTCATATTTTAATCACCCATATAAGTTTATTTATCGTTATTTATATATAAGGTTAGTTTTCTGTCTTCTTTTTAACTCGATTATGGAGTGGTTTTGAGTCACAACCCCTATATAAAGAAATATATTCTAACCATATTTGTATAAATGCCATATACCTGACGATGAAGTAAGTCATTCTTCAAAAGCCTGTTACAATATACAGCAAAGACGTACAAAGTCGCGTTACTTGTTATGTCTTAGTTAAAAGGTACATTAGCCAGTGATCTGCTTTGCCTTGAATTAATCACTGTACTGTATTAAACATAGGAATTTGTTCAGGTATTATTTAGGATTTAGATTATGGACTGGGCCTATCTTACTTCTGATATTGATTCAGAAGGAATTTTATGTTTAAGTTTTAAATTTTTCAAATTTTTAAAAATTTGCAATGATTTTCCTTCGGTTTTTTTTTTCTTCAGTAGCTATCTGGTCTTGAAAAAATATAAACCCACCGTCATATTCATTTACAAGATTTAGAGCTCCAATTGTGGTACAGCGTAAATCAATCTTAATAGAAGGCTTTTGGTCACCGTGGAGCATAAATTAAACCTGGCAGCCAAATTTTCACCTGAAAAATTCGGTCGTCCATTCGTTCGATACAAGTGTATTCAGTCAGTGTAACAGCAGAAGGTAATAAAACATAGATCTGGTAAAGACAGATCAAATATTTGGATATTTAAAACATTATATTTATCAGAGATGCGTGATTTTATGTATTAATGAGAATACACTTACCTGTCTACATTAACACCTGTAAACAGAGACACAACTCAGGTAAAATAACTTCCTTGTCAACCTTGTATGCTCATACATGACACTAGATATGTATTTACCTCGTTTAACTCTTTAACGTCAAACTTGACCCTGTTCTCATAATCCTTTGCAAAGCACACCGCATATATACACACCTTCTTATGATATACACCAGCAAGTTTTGCCTCACAGCTTTCTTAGGCGAGACACTGCGACTAGGGTTTTGTTATAAATAGTTTCATTTATTTCGAAGTGGAGCGCAAGGTCGAGCGTCAAGGCAGCATCAAAACAGACAGAACGGCATTTACAAAGATATTATTTGCACATAAAATGTGGGGCAGCCTGAAAATGTAAACTACAGGTATAAACATACACCTATGTGTCATGTCTTTTTACAGGTACCGGGTTATAAGTTACTAGCTTATTCCACTCTGGAACATACAGGTGTACTGTCTTCATGTAATATGATATTGTTATAGGAATAATATACACCCTGTGATTATATGTAAATTTGTTCAGTTCTTAATATTTCCACATTAATTTTTGTTTGCTGACATTTTAAAGTTTATTTCACTTATATTCTGGGTGTGTGTCATTAGCAGAGCGAGATCATATAAAATCAGTGGTGGAAAGCTCGCCTAAGATACCATGTGGGCACTTTGTCAGTCCCACTTAACAAAACAGCGATAAGCTGAATAATGATAGGTTATAAGACAGTGTAAAATGTAATATATATTATTATTGTACGAGTTTATGTTGAGTTTATGAAGGCGTCGTGTCCATTACAGACTTTAACCATGGTTGAAATTTTTATTTAAGGAGTTGAAGATGAAATTATTCACCTTAATTAAAGTGGTTTTATGACAATAGTGATCCTGTAGTGTCAGTAAACACTATTGATAAATCATTTACTAACACAGAGTAACCACTTTTGGATATCATCCAATACGGTCCTGTAGAATCCAATAACACACTCTCAACAGTTCAATAACACTCATACACGATCCACTACGAATCTGGATAATGAATTGAAACGTGATACGAACGATGGGCTTTCATTGGATCAACATATGTATTATTGCCATTTATGGAAACGTTTTCTAATTCGAAGGCAGTTCCATCGGAGTCCTTTGAATTGATTTGCTTGTTTTCAATTTTACTTTTTATAACTTTTTATACAATTTGAATTGTTAATATTTATATACCTGTTTATTTGTTTTACACACTGTTTAACCGCTATCGACCCCCTTACTTCGGCACCATGTACCGGTTCACTATCAGTAAATAAATAATAAAAAAAAAATATAAGAAGTATGAGACTCGCAGGATTAAGGACTACGTTAATTTCATTTGATGGAAGAGAGTTTGTGTGAACTAGGCATGCGCGGTATAGGAGGAACTTTTGGTTCACTATAAATGGAATAATGCAAGTTTAAGAAGTTATATTTAATTTTATACGTGACAGGATATTTTTCGTTTCGTTGACTTTCCTTTGCCGGAAGGGCCAAATGTATTTTGCTGCAAGAGCTTCTCAAAATGTTCCGGTTTCTGTAGACGCTTTACTTAGTTATTGATTTAAAGGTCAACTATATTAAAATAGATCTATATTTTTTTTACCCTCTATGTAGAATAAGTAAAAATTATAGGGCAGGTTAATTGTTCTATTTTACTAAATGCTGGCCCTCGGGGTAAAACCACCCACTATACTATTCACTGTATTCAGACTAATCTGCCTTGAGGAATTATATACAGTCTATATCCTCTTAAGACCTATCGTCCACATTTGGGGACAAGCACTTTTCTATTTTAAACAATTGTAATACAATTGCTTGGTTATTCCTAATCGAGTTGCAATTTTAAGTTCCGTCCAAATGTCCATCTATGTGGGCTAATACCCCAACTTACAAGATAGCCCAAAAGAAGCTACCATATTCAATTGCCTTAAAATCGAACTAAAAACATTACCCTGGGTCTTAGGAGGATATAGGTAATGACTAAGCTCAGGAATCCAGTTTTCACAATCTGCCTTCCTATGTGATGAGATTGACACTTTGACCATCGCATCCAGGTAACACAAATGTTGTGACTTCTAAAATAAATCCACATTTGGAGAGACGCTTTGTGAGACATTGACATGGGCTATTTGTGTTTGTATGTTTGATTAGAGGTATACATCGTAAACTTAAGGATGTTTACACTCACATATGACGGGACATCACTGGCTACAAACAATGACAAGACAAACAATGACAAGACAACACAATGACAAGACAACACAATGACAAGACAACACAATGACAACACAAAACAATGGTAAGGCAAACAATGGCAAGACAAAAATGACAAGACAAAATAATGACAAGATAAAACAATGACAAGACAAAACAATAACAAGACAAAACAATGAAAAGACAATACAATGACAAGACAAGACAAAACAATGACAAGACAAGACAAAGCAATGACAAAACAAAACCATGCCAAAACAAAACAATGGCAAGACAAAAATGACAAGACAAAGCAATGACAAGACAAGAAAAACAATGACAAGACAAAACAATGACAAAACAAAACAATGCCAAGACAAAATAATGACAAGACAATACAATGACAAGACAAAATAATGACAAGATAAAACAATGACAAGACAAAACAATAACAAGACAAAACAATCACAAGAAAAGACAATGACAAGAGAAAACAATGACAAGACAAAACAATGACAAGACAAAATAACGACAAGACAATACAATGACAAGACAAAACAATGACAAGGCAAAACAATCAAAAGACAAAACAATGAAAAGACAAAACAATGACAAGACAAAACAATGACCAGAGAAAACAATGACAAGACAAATAATGACAAGACAATAACAAGACTAAACAATGACAAGGCAAAACAATGACAAGAAAAAACAATGACAAGACAAAACAATGACAAGACAAAACAATGACAAGACAAAACAATGACAAGACAATACAATGACAAGACAAAACAATGACAAGGCAAAACAATCACAAGAAAAGACAATGACAAGAGAAAACAATTACAAGACAAAACAATGACAAGACAAAATAACGACAAGACAATACAATGACAATACAAAACAATGACAAGATTCTATCCAAGGACATCACAGACAAATCTGCTTCGTGCTGCCTCTTAACACTAAGAGCACCAGGGCAACAGCTCTGCTCGTCCAACGGCCCGCGAGCTATAAGTGATTAGAAGATTTCTTGGAGTCTAAAGACGTGACAAGAATATCATTATAGTACGTTTAACAACAAGTAAAAGTTAAAAAGGACTATTCCATCAAATTAGACAGATTCTTCCTTGTTGTTTATAGTGAGATGTTAAGAATCGAGGAGCTGTAGGTCTAAGCGATGAATATAGTCGTGACACTAATTCAACACCGTTAACGAATACTTGAAATGAATATTCTATAGATAGTCACACCTCTTTATAGAAACGAGTCACAATCAACAAGGAAGTATTCCAAACAAACCCTCTTTTTTATAAATCGAATTTCATTATTTTCGTAGACTTATCGGTTGAGAAGACGTGCTTCTCTAACCATGGGGTTTATTCAGTTTTCAGAGAGTTCATACATACCTGAAACACAAACATATCCCTGTTAGACCCAGGGTAGTTAGATTTTAAGGTTATGTAGTATAGTACGGCATCCTCTTTTTTTGGCTATCTTGTGAGTTCGGGTGTTTGTCCATACAGTTTAACATTGCGTTGGAATTTCTATTGTTAATTTGATAATGAATAACTGGACAATTGTAAACATACAAGTGTTTGTCCACAGACCGTGTGGGCGACATATCTTTAGACGACATGTCTCCACATTTTGCCGAAAATGTTCGATTGCGCTTCTCTTTTGATTCGGGGAACCAATGCACGGTGATTAAGGTGGAGTATGAAGTCTCAGAAATCTCAGACTATATATACACCCTGCAGTAATTCAAACTATACGCAATATTTTTATCATCAGTTATACGCAATGAGGCAATTGTTTTTACCCTTTGTACTATTAGTAAAATTACGACCAATTTTCTTTCTATGTCGTTGTGTTGATTTTAATCTTCAATATTCGTTTGAGTCAATACGGACGCTTATGAGTTGATTTTGGAGATAAAAATGTTGTGATAATTGGCGAGGGATATTTCTGAAATCATATTATAAAATTTATAATAATTTTCTCATGATAGTTTTTATCTGAATTTATATAAGTTTATTGTTTGATGCTACATTGTGTCTATTAGTTATATTTATGCCGAGTTAAAATGCTACGCGAAATAAATTAATTCAACTGTGTTAATTTTCCTATGTGTGCCAATGAGAATCAGTTGAATAAGGTCTTGCTGGATCTCTTGGTCGATTTTCAAAATACATGTTGTGTTAAGTGAAAATGAATATAAATCTGTACCATATATGTTCTAAATTTGTTCTGATATATAACTTTAGTACACATGTAGAGATGTAGTCCTAAATCCGTCAATCTTTTCAATCCGTGTCTTTCTGCTGACCTTCTGCTGAGAAATCCTCATCATTTCTGTCACAGGTGCTAGAAGTGCTTTAAATATAACTTTATATTTGTACTGGACAACGGTAAGTAGAATGCTTATAGCCTTGCTCCGTCTGCAATCTGAACATTCAATATGGCATGTTGGTTAAATACAGATAAATGACAGTATTTGGGCGAGACAAATTGGGTACAAAAGATAAAGTTTGTAGGTGTATCGGTATATACTAATTTGACAATGGGAATAGGTAGAAAAGTCAAAATAGGAACGATGTAAATTATTGAGATATATATGAATTATCGAAAAAATGTTTACTGGGTAGGTTGACCAATACGTTACCTGCTATGTTGTACTAAAAGACTGAGTGTGTATAACACATTGTTGGATGTTTTTCATTGGTGTATGAATCTTTTTGGAGAGTTGATATAGCCTTGGATTAGTATACTCTATATACTAATCCCAGGTATAATAGACAAATAGTCCAACTATCGTCAAAGAATAGTACATGTAATGATAAATTGATAGCTCGGGTGTAAGTGGAGGTAGTGTCCTTTCTATTAGAACAATACGTTGAATCTGGGATAAAGTATGTCTATATTATAATATATTAATATATTGTAATCACAGGTTTAATGATTGTTACAATAAACAATGTAATAGATAATGTTATGCAGATTCTAAATGGTGACCACAGATGCCATTGAAGTCTATCGATAGGTGTTTATGAAATATGTAAAAAAAAAAAAAAAAAAAAAAAAAAATAGACTGCTGCAACCATGCATTAGCTAGTCGACAGCATAGGTAGTATGCCTACCTTGGTTATAGCATGTAGACATAAAACAAACCACGTAATACCAGGTTAGGAGTTTTGAAGTGTGAAATAAAGTATTATTACCTTTTGGTAATATAAGGGAGAAGTTTCTGTTCGAATACGGGCAGGAAGCAAGTTTCAGTCAGTTGTAGTAGAGGGTAAAAAAAGCTGTTTATATTAGTTCGTTCTGCGGAATGCAATTGTTAAAGTGAAGATCCGAGTGACAAGAAATGTATATACGTGAAAAGTACATTACTTCTTGTTTTCATTCATGCAATTTAATTTCATCCATTGAAGGTTATTTCACTCACATGACGCGTGTCAGCCCAATGGGTTAAAGCAAACACCCACGACGCTTCTGACAACAAACAAAGACAAGACAGTACAATCACAGAACGTTTTACAGAGACATTAAAAACTTGACGTCATGAGCCACGCCCAAAATGGCGACTATTAGTGGCCGTTGGGAGGTAATATACATTCGTCCTCTTTAAGAGATTTTAAAAAAAGGAACAATTGATAATTCCATCCCATAATCAGTGTGTGAAATTGTATCTTTTTCAATGATGCAGGGTTTAATTCAACCCCGACCTCACCTTTAAATGTTGTAGTTTTCAGATCTTATCAACATTCTGATACTAGATGTGGAATATGTGTAGCAATCGCGTGTTAGTTTGGATTATTCACAATTCTTTGACAATAATGATAGGAGTCAATGTATTTGACGACAAGGGCTTAACTTTTATTCCTTGTAGTTTAAAGGAACCAGCCTATAGAGCAGAAAGTCGCTTAACTCCAAGTTTTTAGATGGCACGTCGTCATAAACGATAACTGAAATACCCTGGATAAAACAATAAGTGCCACAGGATGAAACAGTTAAATTTTAATTGTACGGCCCAGTTGTATCTACAGAACAAAAATGAATGTGCATAGGTCTACACCTCTTTGTTCAGAACGAGGCGTTGTCGCATTCCCTTTATCGCACTTAACTCTTTAAGACAAAACGTTTAATATTAAACCAAGAAGTATCAAATTTTATGCGAGCATTATCCATCTGTCCAGCAAATTGAAAAGTCACGCGCTGAATGACAAGTTTGACAGTTCGATTAAACTAATCAAGCGTAGAATCTGTACAAGAAAAGACTGTGGTGAGATAGGCAATATCGGTCCTAATATAACACTACTCGCGTCGGGACAGATGAAGTGTGGTCATTTTGACATGCACCGTCACACACACATGTGACCCGCTGAAGTACAGGATAGCATCAATAACATTGTCCCGCATAAATTTAGTCTAATTTAATTCTTTGTGTATTTAAAGACCAGGATGTCTGACGGTCCATTTGCCTGGAGCTTCCTGTGACCCGGTGCTCTCGATCGGAGCGGAGTCACCAGCATTCGATTAAAACTGTCTTATCTTCATGACTTACTACACAGCCCGATTGGTCATTAACCAGGACCATTTTGAATGTAGTGATATTCGCTAAAACGGGGTAAATTGTGCGGTCGTCGTCAGCAAATGACATCTGTATAAATACACCTGGAGCAGGCTATGATGCCATTCAGCTGTAGATCAATCCAATTCCATTTTAAAGATACCAGAGTAACCCCAATTAAACAAACCAGCAAATTATAAAGATACTAACAAGCTAAATCATTCTTCAGTGAAAACAAGTCAATTTTATGTTGACCCAAATTACACATTTTCATTTTTTTGGTGGGTAAAAGTAAAGCTCCTTCGTGCCTTCTTGGGGAGACAGTAATGGCGCTGGTTTATCCCAAAGTTCCCAGTCTGCGTTGCAAAGCTATATGGTACTTGGTCGTTACAAAATGAGTCACCATCAGCAAACGTTTCGGGTTTGCCTTCCTGACCCATATTGTCTGCTGTGTGCACTGTCTGCTGTTTTGAGAATTCCAGATGTACCCGTACACGCTTTATTAATTGTATCATAATAAATGTGGTGTGTAGTGTGTTTGTCTCGTGTCTTGCCATCTTCTTTGTCTGATAAGACATGCGTGTGATGTGTGTGTGTGTGTGGAGGGGCGGGGAGGGGGGGGGGGGGGGGGGGGTGTTTT
>JARFOD010116518.1:0-14933 GCA_031763545.1 Mopalia muscosa | reverse complement strand
TGTTCTGTATTTTTGTCCGTCCTCATATAAGTGAAATACCCTTGAGTACGACGTTAAACACCAATCAAACAAACAAAACTTATATTTATAATTGGTAATATTTATTATACTCTGCAAAGATAACTCTTTCATTGTCAAGTGGTGCACACCAGCTGTTTTAAACACAAGATGACACTGCATGGTTTCATTTCATAGGCTTTGTTTTAAATGCCTGGTGTAGGCCTAAATTGCGCTCGGTATATGAGCGTATTACTGCCTTCCTTTGAACATTAATAGTATTTTCCTTATGATTTTATTTATACAGTCTCTCAGTATTTTCATGTAGTTGATTGTAATGATCATCCAGCAAGTTCAGGAAAGCGTAAGTCACCCAGGCAACGCGCACTTGTTGACCTAGACGTGTTTTGGTATTTTGAAGGGCGAGGGAGCGAGAACCCAGAACTAGAGGGGGCAAGATTTAGCACGTTCTCGTTCCCTCGTCCTACGCTGAAAAAAACGCACTAAAAGTCGAGATTTAATATTAAAATCTCTCGGTTTTGAATTTTCTTCGCTTGAAAGGCGAAGAGAGGCGAGAGCGAGATTTAACAATTAAATCTCGCACCCTCTAGTTCTTGCTTTTCAGAAAATTACTAAAACACGAGATTTTACGAAAGAATATCGACGTTTTTGTGTTTTTTTGTTTAAAAAAATTAAGAGGTCAAGTACTAGAAGGAGCGAGATTTAACACGTCACAACAACGACATTGATCGAGATATCTCTTTTAGAAAATGAAGGGAAGGGCTGATCCTAGGGCTGTCATAGGGTGGGTGGCTTACCGTGCTGCTTTTCACGCGATGGAGTCTCGCTACATATCAGATCCATCAGCGAAGACCGAGGTGTGAGATCGACCCATCAGCAACGGCCGCGGTGTAAGATATGAGACGAGCGTGGACCAGGAGCCGCATTTTTGTGTTTTTTTGTTTAAAAAAATTAGGAGGTCAAGTACTAGAGGGAGCGAGATTTAACAGGTCACAACAACGACATTGATCGAGATATCTCTTTTAGAAAATGAAGGGAAGGGTTGATCCTAGGGCTGTCATGGGGTGGGTGGCTTACCGTGCTGCTTTTCACGCGATGGAGTCTCGCTACATATCAGAT
This sequence comes from Mopalia muscosa, assembly GCA_031763545.1. Taxonomy (NCBI): domain Eukaryota; kingdom Metazoa; phylum Mollusca; class Polyplacophora; order Chitonida; family Mopaliidae; genus Mopalia; species Mopalia muscosa. The sequence goes on along the minus strand of JARFOD010116518.1, from coordinate 13,796 downwards.
CCATCAGCGAAGACCATCAGCGAAGACCTAGGTGTGAGATCGACCCATCAGCAACGACCGAGGTGTAAGATATGAGACGAGCGTGGACCAGGGGCCGCATGTGACACGACGTACTGCTGCGGTGTCGTTGAGGCGTATTTTGGCGTTGTGTAGCGTCATAACGCCGTGACGACGGCGCCCGGTAGCGTAATGAAGAACACCAGAAAAAACTCATACCATGTTGCACAGTAATTGTATTGCTGACATGACAGGAAAAAAGACGAATTTGGTTTGTATCATACAGCATTGTCCGAGTCGCTGAGGTTTACTGGTGTTTTTTTGGTGATTTGCATGGAGTATTCTGAAGGTTAAACTTTGTTGAGTAGCTCCTTTCTCATCCGTACAGCGTTACTTTAGGCTTCCCCGATGGGATCTATAACATGTCTGCCAAACAACGCTTGTTTTCCTGACTCTTCCGCGTAGAGGATCCGAATTCAAGCCGAGAAAAGCCCCCTTAATTGACCTCTCTCACAGTGGGCCTTATAACTACAAAAGCTAAAATATCCCAAATTAATGGACTATATTTCCAATTTATATAAACAAAAGACACTGCAGTTTAATGTTGTCATTTTATAGTAGAATGAACTATCCGATGGAAATATGTAAATCAAAGATGTGGTGTGGAATCAGAGTTATGGTAAAAGACACAAACTACATGAAATTACTAGATTAAAGTTCGAATGAAGTTTTAATTGGCCCAAGAAACCAAGTTTTCCAATAAGACTGCAATATTGAAATCCGCTCTTCGCTGCATAGCCATAAAAAAAGCAAAAAGCGCCAGTAATTGATTGAAATGAATGTAAAGACATAAATCTATTGAACAGGTCTTCGGGTATGCCCTGGAAACATGTATTACACGTGTTAGCATTGACAAAGATAATTGCTTTATACAGATGGGTTTTGCGCTGCTAAAATATTTACAAAGCCACTGACACATTGCTGATGCATTTTTAGTATTTGTTTATTAACAGAAAACAAAGTATGGCAGATATTAACCTTGACCGAGTAAATTGCAACATACACATTCAGAGTTGCCAAAATGCATTAAACTGTCTCGCATATAAATGGAAATGGCGAATATGTTGAAAGAGACTGGAAATGGGACCACGTGTCTAACCACCACGGTGTTGACATTATCACGGCGGTTTGAAAGTTTTCTCGGCGGTGTAAAAGTTTCACTGCCGAGTAAGAAATTTCGGTTCAACATGGTTAAGTAGGTAGAATAACGCTCGGTTGACAGGAGTTGCCAATTATTTGAGGACGAGGGGCCGACAATAGGTCAGTCGCAATGAAAATAAGTACTCGTATTCGTGTATGGCTTAGTTATAAATATGCGGGTGTGTTTTTGTATATGCAGTAGGCTGCTTATCTCTTTGTCACAGACCAAATGCACTGGCCTACTGCAGCATATGTCGGACCCTGACATTATTACTCCATGCCCGGTTATAAGCGATCAGTGTGTTCCAAACGATGTCATTTTGTTTTTATTTTGCAGTTACTGAACACGTATTTTCTGTTTTCGGTTCAACATAGTGCCGTCATTCTAGTCTAATGCATTTGATCACTACATCACTTACCAATCGAGGAACCAGACAACAATTATTATTAACAATTCACCAGACATAAAACATCACTCAATCAACAGTAATAGTTAGGGACGTGTCAGAGCTCCAGTTAAATTTCCACTGATATTTCCCTATGTCATTAAACTGTCATATGTCATATTCACCTAATCATGAACGTTGTTTCTTTGATTGGGATGTAACGTCGTACTCAAGGGTATTTCACTTATGTGGGGATTGTCCATTTCACACTGATCTTTCATAAAACAATGTTAACACGACGGCAAACCTCTTTAAAACCACACCCACGATTGCTGGAGCTACATCCTTGGATTTACTCAAATACCACAGGCAGACTTGATACCGTGGGCGGTTGGCCTATATCGAAATACCGTCTTAATCTTATGAACGGTAAATTGAAGTAGGATTAGTAAGCGCACACGTTACCACTAAGCCACGGCCGGGAGCCCGTCCACAATAGATTTCTTATATCATAGAATGCTGTATAAATTCGGGAAGGATAGATCCCACCCGAATCTGAAACTTTAATTCGTAAATTTGTGTATAAATAGCATCATATGAGCCTTGCAATTTGTAAAATAATCTCTTTTATTAAGCATCAGCACCAGGATACTTGTCGGTGTCATGTTCCAACATGTTAATGTTCTTTTCTCTGTAGCAGATATTTTTGGATGTCTCAAACTGCTATTAGCTTGTTTGCTAGTCCATCCAACCACTTTAAACAGTTTTAACTTTATAACTGAAATGCGATATCCTCTATATTATGTTAAGTGTTAAATAAACATATTAACCGTGTCCATCAGGGATATATGCGTAGTCAAATTCCGTCAGCTAAGTGCTTTACTGTATCGAGATAATGGACGATAACCCTACCTTTTCGCCTATCAGTGACATATCTCGTTAACGATTTTAAGAGAGCCAGAGCATTATCTTGGTAAACGATTATTTACAGCTTTGCTTATATAGCCGACTTTTGTAATGGAAAAAGATTATGGAGTCATGTCAATGTTAAGTGGCTAATATAAGTCTAAACACACATACACTTAAGAAATAGATTGCGTGAACCTTAAATAACCATAAATGAAAAGCGAGTTCAACATTTGTATTCCCTGGGCTGTTTTAGACAGAACCTGTACCAAATATCCTATCCACATTGCGTAACTGCATCAAGTTTTGCCACTTTCGAACAGCAGGAGTTGAACCAAAACATACTTGTTGCGGAACGTATGGGGTACGATTTCGTAAAAATTATTGAAAGTTATTTAATGAGACCCAGAGTTTATATGAAAGCACTACGTCATGGTCTAAGATGTGCAATGTAGAAAGTAAGGAGTCTTTAGTTTCACACACATTCAACACATGGTCATCAAAAGCCGATGTATTTACCATATTGCGTACAGCTTTAAGGGAGATTTGTAAATTGTCTTGACGCTTTGTAGCTATCCAAGTGTGATGGTAATAATATCCGGAGGTGACCTGTCTTTTTATCGAATCCTCACACTCAAAACAAATTTTTATTTTTTATTTTAGTTTTTACACTATGTGAAGGATAACGATGGATGTAACCTAAGTATTCTGATGAAAATGCATGCTTGGTTTGCACTACGTACGCGGCAGGTTTAAATTGTAAAATAAAATAGTCGGTCTAAGCTGGAGCGTTTCATTAGTTTCAGGTTTGGGAAAAATGTTTACTATGATAGTCTGTGGCAGAGTCAAATGTTTTGGAAAAGTCGATGCAAACTGAATCTACTTGTAGGTTATTGACCTTAGAGAACTCATCAACACAACTAACTGTAAAGTTTGTACATGTAGACTGTCCTTTCCCAAAGCCTTGTTGAAAATCAGTCATTTTATGTTTCAGTTGTCTACAATTATTATAGTCCTGTAACATATTTGCTGCGTTTTCCTTGCGACTTGAGGCAAGGGTAAAAATGCGTATTAAGTATCGTCTTTTGGATTTTGATCCGTTTCTTGGAAAAGATATAGGGCTACAACTTTCTAGTTATGATCACACATGTGGCCAAGCAAAGGTTGTCGTTAAATGGAACAAACAAACAAAATCTGTTGAATCGCTCAATAAAATAGAATCGATAAAATTTCTGTCTCGGTTAAGAAAAACACTTTGCTATAGTGTGGGACAATGGACTGATTTAGTTCCCAAGATTGCGATCTTTACATATAAATCGCCTGAATGCAGATGTTGAGATTATAACATAATGTACAGCGTCATTTTGACAAGAGACAACTTGTTTAAAATACGTAAGGTGGACCCAACATCATGTGAAAGCAATATGTTATATTCATCTGTTTAATTATAAAATATAAAGTATAAAAACATGACACTTGTTGGCTATTTTAAACATCACAAACGGGTGAAAGGAGTTTTGTGAATTTTTTTCCTGTAGTGGTCGAAATATATATATTTGTATCGGCATACATCTGCAATGAATATGTCGATCATTAAAGTAGCATTAGTAAGCACACACGCTAACCACTAGGCCACGGTCGAGAAAAAATATGCATATCGCACAGCACAGGATTTTAAAAAACAAATTGCAAAATGCTTTTTGAACTTAATTTACCTATCTTCATGTAGTTTTATGACATTGTAATATGCATGATAATAACACCTCCTGTTTGCCCACAAGGAACAGTGTACCTGCTTTAGTATTACATAAATAAAAAATACGGAATAGATAAGGACTGGAACAACAATAATCCCACAAGAGTATGATTTGAACAGGTCTTTGTTTTAATTATTTAAATACGTCAGCACTTAGATACGTTAAATTCTGCATATTGAATTATATTTAATGCTTATTAGCACATGTGTTAATGTAAGACCCATTGTTTATCCATACCGCACTTTGGTTTAAATTCACTTATTATCTTAATCGGTATAGTGATTACTGCGGAAGAAAAACGTTTGACCAAAGAACACAATCCTATCAGGCCATTGTTTCGTTAATTGCGTCTTTGGAAACGCCCCGTAAAATGGTTATCAGATCAAATTTGTTTTTTCCGACATGCCCTAATTGTAAGTTGTCACGTTATCGTGACTCATCCCTAAAGATTGAAATACGATCCTGTTCGATAAGTGGACAGCAAACTTATAACAAGATTGATTAGGAAATTCTACTTAGTCGCGTTTAGCTTTTCTATTATCCAACGTTATTATAATAATAGATAACGATAAGGGCCCGTGTCGATTTGGTTGTAATGACTTAATGGGTATCTTACTAACATGCACTTAACTAAGACATGCTTCTACTCGTATTTTCGAAGTATTAATTTGATAATTTTCACAAGTAATACAGCAAACACAATAAACTTGTCTCCACATTAGTAGACATTAACTGTATTGAATGTGATCTTTGTTATATTGAATCCCCCATGTATTAATACTTTTAATCTCGCGGGAAACAGGTTCTTCACACAACAAACGTATTATGTTCTCAATTGTTTTTTCGAAGGAGAGGGGATGTAGAGTTTATATCAAATTTCAGAATTCTTTTATTCGCTGATCAATAATATTTGCACTCATTATTTAAAACAGAACCAAAAAAGGTACATCAGCCTGATAAAAATCCCTTAGGGTTTGTTCTATGCCTATTTAAACAAATAAATGGTAGACTATAGGCCAGTCAAGATCTGTAGAAATGCTTTGTTTTAGTTCTGAGGGTAGCTTGTTCCACAAATTTGGGCCGTAAACTTTACAAGAATGAATTGAACTTAAGCGAAACATATTCACAGAACTAAATGGTAAGATATTTGAATGTTCCCCAACAGCAGCAGTATAGTAATTAATGATGCAAATAATTTTTTTCTGTAACCAAATTATTGGAATTAGATGGGTCTTAATTACAGTTACATAAAATATACAAGTTGATTGATAAATCAGTACATTAGGGGAACTCGCTCAAAGGGCTATGAATACTCCTATTACCACTTTTACAAAATATGAGGTGTTCGTTTTGTTCAAAAATAAGTTTACTCAGTACAAATAAGATAGTCTCTCGATAAACGTAACCACCAGGTAATATTAGATAATAAGTGGATATATGTTTCCATCAAATGCAATCAGTGTTGCTCTTAAGTGTGACAGTGACTGCCGGTCAGATTGAAGTTGGGTTTGGATTTAACGTCGTACTCAAGGGTATTTCACGGTATATGACGACGGATTGTCCACTTGACACTCAACCTTGCCGTATTACGGTGGAAAACAAGAAGGAAATTTAGAAAAAACCACCTCCGCGATTTACGGAGCCACAATGTGTGACTCACTCATATACCTGAGGGTCAACAAGCGGTCTGGATCCGTTGAACGGTACATCGAAGCAGAATCAGCAAGTCCACGCGCTACCAATAAGCCACGGGCCCAGATAAGAGTAGCGTTTCTTATATATATTGCACAGCTGAAGACCAAAATGTTCAGTCGAAAGGTGAAATATGAAAAATCCGCATAAGATAATGATAACCCATTTAGTTTGGATATATGATATAGGTATATCCCTCACGTTTGAATTTGAAAATAGTTTCCTTCAAAACAAACATAAATGCTGCAATTTGAGTGGAAGCAGATTTATGTTAGAGGGATTCTTATCTCAGCTAATTGCATTCTGAGGATTCTTTTTAAGTGATTCGTATAGGCACAACAGTTTACAACGGTATACACCTCCAACGGCTTTCTGTTTATGTTTATTGCGTGTTTTATGATAACACAAGAACGTGTATTGAATAAAAAAGAAAATGGTAGATACTCAATATCTCTGCATCTTCAAGAAAAAATAATGTTGTATAATATACGGTGAATTTCACATGTGCTTGATTAATCGGGTTGATGGAATCTGCCACCACCAGTTATTTGAACGGTGTTGATAACACCTAAATGCACAAATGTCGTGGGTTGAGGATTAACATATCAATATTACTGACTCATGAGTGTCGGGTTGATATTACGGGTGAACGTTATTAACAGTAAGATGGCTCTTTTCTTTGGCCGACTCATCTACGTCTAGGTAATTTGTGTCTCATGAATACAGTTTTACGAGGTGAAGCCAAGGACAATATAGCAGTCAATTACCTGCTTAAGACCCAATGAAAAGGGTGCTGGGATTATAAAATGAATATCCATATCAAATGCTTTCCACATAATGGCAGCCTTTCGTCAGACCGAAAAACGACAAAATAAGCATACTTACTTTTGAAATAAGGATTTATTCAACGATATGAAGGAAATCCATTTTTCAAGCATGGGGATTTGCGCAATTATTTCATATAACTCTGCCGATGCAATGACCCCATCAATCAAAGACAATATTTACAGAACTGTGTGACTTTACTATTCTCTTGAGCCAAATCTCTTTGGAAGGTATTCAGATGTATATTTTCATATCTGAATTGTAATACACTAAATCTTTTACCTATGAGAAATATCAAGGACAAAAACATGTTTTACATCTGCTGTGTCTAGCAGACTGATCTAGGCCAAGCCGCAGGTATAATAGTTTAAGGGGATCAATTGCATATACCAAATAAGGTCGTCTATGACTTGGAAAGCAATAGTCTCACGTGAAACAGACTCATCCCACGTTAACTTCCCCACGGCTAGATAGCCTGATATCACTGCACTTAATTACCGCAAAAAATACATGTCCCCGTTTATCGTACAGTTGCTCTTCCCATAGGCTAATTTAAACAAAAAACATTAAATGTAGCCCAAAACCTTTCTATTTATATTTATAAATAAATTAATTTGAGGTTTAGTTATATAATTTGCAAAGTATTCAGTCCGTACTGTTAACATATTGCAATATACAGGAATATGTAACACCAAGCTTCAACCTTGAATGGTCGATGCTTTCTTTATTCGATTGAGGTTTAACGTCGTACTCAAGGGTATTTCACTTATATGACGACGGATTCTCCACTTCACACTGTTCCATACCTAATTACGATGTAACCCCTTGAGGAAACATCGCAAAAACCACCGCTGCAATTGCCGGAGCCACAATTTGGACGCATTCATATACCTGATGTTCGACATACGGACTCGATCCTGTGAACAGTACATTGGGGTGGGATAAGTATGCACACTCGCTACCACTAAGCCACGGCCGCTGGCTGAATTGCCGATTAAATCACGAACTCTCCCTTCCGTGAGCGATTATATTTAATTCCTTAAAGTAACATAACTCGGAGAAATCAGATAAATTAATATTTCTATTATTTTTTAGACTGCAAAATCTGTGAAAATCAAGCAAATACTATATTTTAATATTTTTGGTTTATTTTTGACCAAGTGAATGAGTTCAATTATTCTTGTTTTGCCGCCTAATTGACACTAATATGATAGAGAAGTTAATGCTCGTTTTATATATTCACATTCCGTATATGTCAACTATTTGTATGTTTTTGCGAACCTATAAAACAACCCAAAATATCGTAAAGGAGGGAGATATCTCTCCAGAGATATTTCTATCACAATAGTAATGTGCATTGACAGCTGTCAAATCCATCGGTTTTCCCGACTGTTTAAGGAAACTGACGAATGAAAACAATACCCAGTACATGATTTCATGTGGATTGGGCTTGTATAAATGTATTGCATACAGGATGTTTCTTTTAAGAAAGTCACAATTTATTTATTTACAATGATGAGTTACAATTTAAAACGATAAAAAATATGTGCTTTTGTTTTATTTTGTAAGATTAAATTACCTATTTTTGTGCTCAATATAAATGTGATAATACAAACATCATGTACATTGAGTACCAGTTTAACATATTTTTTGTATATAAAAATGTTCTTCGTTGTTTTTTAGTCATAGGACAATAAAAAGTTACACATTAGTCTATCCCTGAAAGTAGTCACGTGCATGTCAGCCCGTATATGGCACACACTACCTTGACCTAGTTATTTGAAACTTGTCCCCTCACCAGCCTGTAAACTAAAGGATAACTTATGTGGCAATTTTCCCACAGGTGATCAAACATAGCGAATGTGTTGACAAATCGAGTACCAAATTCTTTTGATATTTTTGGAAAATCGGTATGGCGTAGCGTGGAGAACTTATACTATGTTGTTCGTCGTGCGTTTTTCTCCAGACATTGTGAAATAAACGTACACAAAATGTCGGAGGGTGCCGACATGATACAGCTTTCAACCGGTGGCCTAATGTAACTTTGAATAGCCTGAAACTGTTATTCTTCGAGAATGTGTTGATGATGGTTTACCTGGAGAGAGAAAAACACACACAATGCAGTATGTTCCAATGATTAAAGTCCTTTAATTGTTGCTTCAAAGTGAACGAATTAGAGAAGAGGTCATATTTAAACCTGACTGGTCACCCACTTTTATGTGCTTGATTAAATATTGTAATGTATTCATGTTGGTGGACGGACAGGCATATGTTTTCTGCTCAATACTTTGTTTAAACATTTTGAAACTTACAAGTACTCAGTACTTTCAACGTTTGAAGACAAAAGTCAAGTGCGGCAGTGAACAAAATTCCATTTTGACATTCCCCATGTCTTTTTTGCAGTTAGGAAAGAGACAGTCGAGTGAATCTGAAGAAATGACAGGTGCCTTGCATATACAGCTGTATTATGATAGATTTGAGGTAGCCAATCCACTGGGATCCAAGATTCAAAAGCATAATAGTGGTAGGTTTCAAAAGGCAAATCACATTTTTAGTAAGGATGTGTTGGTTGATTACTGGGCCAAAAATTGTCTATACCACCAACTATTCCCTCAAATCTCTTAAACACTATTAAATGCTAAATGATTTGCAAATTGTTTCATTAAAAAAATTGCATTAGTTATGCAGATGATAGGCTTAAAAAAATTAAGTAACTTCATAAAGGAGTACACTGTTAGAAGAACTTGGTCACTCTGACCAAACATTCTTTGGTCACACCCTCTCGGACAAAAAAAAACTTGGTCCATGAAACTTGGTCAAAACTCCCCACCAAAAAAAAAAACTTGGTCAGCCATCATTGGAAAGAAGCTTTGACCAAGTTTTTCTTGGTCGAAATCTTATCTTGCCAAAAAAAAACTTGGTCACTTTTTTGATGAAGTTTAATTTGGTCCCTGGGAACAGTAGGATTAGGAGAGCCCCCAAGTTTTTTTTTGTCAAAATTATACCCAACCCAAAACTACTTGGTTACTTTTTTCGACCATATTTGATTTGGTTGCTGTGATAAGTTGGATTTGTAGAGCGACCAAGTTTTACTTAGTCAAAATCATACCGGACCAAAAACAACTTGGTCGAAAAAGTGACCAAATTTGTTGTTAGAAATCATACCTGACCAAACAAACCATTGTAAATTTTAGGACAAATTTTACTTGGTCACATGTAGGATTAGGAACTAACCAAGTTTTCTCCGCCAACATACATGTAGTTCTAAGCTAAATTTTGACTATGATTTCCTTATTGTTTCTTTATTGTTTCAGAAACCCATCTTTGTTTAAACAATATTGTATTCCCTGATAACAGAAAACGAATTTGGGAACAGGCTATGCAGATCTTAAAACACCATTTCATTCTGTAATACTGGAAATCATTGTATACATTAAATTTTGTTGGTGAATCTGCACTTTTTCCAGCTCTACAATATGGAATCTAGTTTTAGGTTAATGTGTTTATTCTGTTATCAACATTTTTGTATTTTCTAAGAGTGCTGTCAGTAAGACCCCAGTCTTTTACAATTGGTTCAATTTGGTTAGGTTCTTATTAAAGAAAAACAACCTTAAAAATAAAATACCCTTACCAATTTCTGTTCAAACTTGTTACCTGAAACACATATTTTTATGGACTGCATCAGTGTGTAATAGTTTCAATATAATATCCTACCTAATGTTGAATTCGGGTTCACAGTTTTAGTAAGATATTAACATTAAATATCCAGTTGTCGACCAAATACAACACTACTACATTAGTACAATGTCAACAGTAAGTAGAAATGTGTGAGTGTAATAATCTTTTGAAAATACAATTTTGATGGTTAATTTGTAATAACAATTCTTATAAAACTCTCTTGACATTTGTCTTAGGGGACTTAGGTTAATTATACCTTATTTGTGTTGTGGGGTATACTGGAATCACCTTGTCTTTCTGTTGATACGATTTTGTCCAGCCTACTTCTTTCACAAATGTTACCTAATTTAGTAGAAAATTTGCCACATACATTTTATATTGTGGTTTAAAGTAGTGTTTCATGTGTTCAACTAAATTAGGTTAATATTTTCGCAACAATTATTATGTTCATTACAGTTAGAGGTTTGTCCTACCATATAGTTACCTTAGCTAGCCTATTTGAGATAATTCCATAGTGCACATTTTTATTAGAAATGTATAATTACGTTTTTATTTCATATTAACCAGGTTTTCCTTTAAACAAAATTCGGCATGACAGTGTCTGATTTTAAATGTTTTGTTGTTGATATAACAGGTACTGATAGAAGAAATGGCAAAGCTGATCAAATCAAGAAATCAGAGATTGTTGATGGATTTTACAAGCCAGGGGACAGCGTGAAGAAAACAGTTTGTTTTTTCTGAAGATCCTCATGCTAAGCTAGTTATCAATGAATGGCCTTCCTTAAAGATGGAGAATATTGTAAGTGTAAATTGTGTTTTTTTTTTAACTTTGCTTTCTGTTCATACCATAGTAATCGATGTGGTTATATTTCACTAGGTTTCATAACAAATATTGCTGACATTGCATATCGCACCAAAATAGTGATAAACGCCATAACTTTGACTCTTGGCCCTTTGAAGAAAAAAATAGTTCTTAAACAAAAGTAGGAAAAGGTGATTTGACTGGGATTATGAGCATGTTTTTTCAAAAAATTTCCTCTAGTGGAGGGTGGACCTGCTAGCTACTCAGTTTGTTGAACATGGCTTGGATACTCAAACTCTGACCTGTGACAAAATGCTTTAAATCTATAATACTAGAAAATCTTTGAAAGCTATAGGGCTTCTATAAGTTTTGAACAACATTTATTTTCAGCCTACAAGGGTTTTTATGAGCATAAATAGTATAATTTCCTATATCATTAGGATGACACTATAGTCCAAACAAATAGACACTGAGAATAAGGTGTTATTAGATATATCTTTACATTTTGTATGTTTATAATAAGTAATGTTTTAATGGTCTTTCATTCAAATATGACGTTTTTCATTTTGACAGATGGTAAGAGAGCTCCCAAAATTATGTCGGAAGCAGCCAAATACCAGAAAGTTTTGTCTTGCTTAGAAGCTGTCCTGCCACCACTTCTAGATCAGACCAGGGAGAAAGCACGGAAATATGCTAGAAACCATCCTTTTTGTCTGTGGCATTATCAAAGCTCCCCACCTTGGCAGCAGATGACACAGACTTGGATGTTGGTAACTATCTACACATGTAATCTGGTATTGGGTCTAACTTAGAGTAAGCAGGACATCACTTTTTTAAAGTGACATGTGAAATCGTCAAATTCATAATGATATAACAACATGTAAAATGTGGTCAGAAGATGAATTACCAAGGGTTATTTTAAAATAAATATCCTAGAATGGGTTTTCACATTTCAAATCTTTTGACGAAGTTTGAATTTTGGGGTCAAGGCCATTATGCATATTTTTAGAAAAAGTTTATCATCACTACAGGGACTTTATTTACAGATAATTTTTGGAAACATGATTTGTGAGTAAATCTCAAGTTCAAAATTTGTTGTTGTGGGTTCAATGTTATTATAGTGACAATAATGGCTGTAATATTTGAACATCTGGGTCTCTTGTTATTTTTTTCTAAAAATGTAACCATGACGCAAGTAAAATAAAAATGCCATACTGCCATAGGAATCTTATCTTGGTGCCTTGTTTTTATATATATTTTTTGTTTTTTTCAGACCTACATACAATAGCTGCCTTGGTTTCTTTACCATATTTATTACCAACAACAGGGAAGAAGACAACCCACACACACAGTTATCTGGTTGATCTACGCAGCGCAAATACAACAGCTGTTGAAATAAAAGAATCTATACCTGACAGAAACCAGCCGTTTATGGTAATTTTCGGATATATAGCAGAGCCTTCAAAATTGTTTTATAGGCAGATAAAAACCGCCATAATGACCTGTGGAAAGGTCGTCAAAGCATTGTATGCAACAGTAGCCTTACACTACCTGCTTAATGTAGAAACAAAAAGTTTAAAATAAATTTGATGTAATATGTATAGGACTGACTTCTTATTGGTATACTTTTCTTGGTCAAGCCAGTTCATCCCACCCAAAAAATGCTTTTGGACAATGGAAAACTTAGTGGGAAATCCAACTGTTGTCTGAGTAAAAATTGCCTGGTCATTTTGACTAGGAAAAACTTGGTTGGTTTGACCAACTTTTGCCCAAGCAAAGATTGTTTGATCATTTTGACAAGGAAAAACCATGTTGATTTGGTCATTTTGACAACGAAAAACTTGGTCGATTTGACCAACTTTTGCTCAAGCAAAGATTGTTTGATCATTTTGAGTAGGAAAAACTTGGTGGATTTGACCAACTTTCGCCAACCAAAGATTGTTGGAAAAATTTGGTTGACATAGCCAAAGAATGTTTGGTCTGAAAAAAGTTAATAGAAACGACCAATAAAAGTTTGGTTGCCATGAGCGCATGTTTGGTCGGTCAAATCTGTACCAAGTTTTCTTTGGTCGTTTTCGACCAAATGTATAGTAATCTAAAATATTACACACCTTTAAGCTGTTCATATCAGAAGATCTGGGCTTATGCTCAATAGTTTCGTCATGCTCTGTTGAATCCATGGTAAAACAATCGCTTTCTTGGATTGAGGCTTTAACCCAGTGACATCACCAAGGGAAAAGTTGGATTAGAAGAAAGTTAAATAAGACATGTTACCAGAATCTGAAAGATATTGGCTTTTTTTAAATGTAGTTCTTCTTGTTATATTGAGAAATTTAGCCCTTTAATCTAAACTTAAAAACCATTTGGAAGAACCTTCAGATTGATTGATTGATTGATTGATTGATTGCTTGGTGTTTTACGCCACATTCAGCGGTATTTCAGCTATGCCACACCTATGCTGTGGCGTGAACATGCTGTCAATTTTCGATATCAGAGATAATTCCAATCTGAAGCAACCCAGAGAGAAAACATCAAAAAGAGAAACAAAAAGAA
>JARFOD010116507.1:0-14934 GCA_031763545.1 Mopalia muscosa | reverse complement strand
CCATCAAATGGTGATAAATACACCAAATGTGTCCTATTTAGGCTATAATATTACACTGACCAGAAACCTCCACTCAATTACTTCACGTCAATACCAAATACTCCACAAAAAAATAATTCCCAGGGCCAGAATAAATAAAACAAGACTACACGCCATTTTTGCTAAGAACTATATTCGAGGCTGACAAAATGGAAGTTAATTATAATGGTCTTACGCCAAATGGGTTATAGGACTGTCTCCACGAAGAGCTGGTAAGGGACGATAACTCCGGTCAGGAAAGACAGAAACGAAAAACCAATCACTCAAACCCGGGATTTCAATATACACAGATATCCAACAGCAAGTTATAACATTGAATTGCCGATTGAATCAGAAACCCTCTCGTGGAGCGAGGGAACTTGCGAGATGCTATATTACAAAGAAATTACTTGATTTCATTTTTCATTAATTCGACTATACAGCTGCTGTCAGAAATAAACCGACTTAAGAACATGTAAACGATTATCTTTCAATTCGCAGAAAGTATTATAACTCAGAGAAAGTGTATTGGGGTATAAAACACAAAACGAGCTTAGTTGTACTAAGAAAACCATGTATTAACGGATAAAATAAATGATGGCGGGGCCGATTCAAGGAAGAGAAGTCGATCGGAACTCTTTCAGTGTCTCAAACCGCTAAGGCAGTTTTTATTTACCCCTTTCTCAACCACGAAAACACTTAAAAAAGATGTTAATGTTTGTCTAGTTTTATTCGCAATTCAGACAAATTAATATTTCAATTATTTTTTTTAGACTCCAAATTTGCGAAAATCAAGCAAATAGTATATTTTAATATTTTTGGTTTATTTTTTTACCAAGTCATTGGGGGCGTGAATTGATTGAATTATACTTATTTGTAATCCTAACGGGCATTAAATATCAATACAAGAGAAGTTAATGCTCGTTCTTATATCTTTACATTCCGTATATACGTTAAATATTTATATGTTTTTGCAGACCTTTAAAATAACCCCAAAAATCACGCAGGACTCTCACGAGCTATCGGTCATCAAGCTCACCTGTTTACCGAACGCTTTACTAAACGGACAAATGAGAACACTACCGAGTATCTGATTATGTGGATTGGGCCTGGATAAGGCCGAGATTTATTTCACTGTATATTGTAATCCCAGCTCGAACCATAATTATTATTTGATTGTTTTTTTAGGGAAGTACTATCACACTTTTTGTATTCATGATGGAGAACATCTCTGCAAGGTGGAGGCCATTTGCGACAGTCCTTAATTCTATCTTGTGGTCTTTGTTGTTATGTACTGAGGCAGGAGCTGCCTACTTGATGAGGCATATGTCGTGGAGGACTATTCAAGCTGTCATGTCAATGCCGACCCTTACCTTCCTTCTTGAATTTTTGTAAGTAGTTGCTGTATATTTTGCCATAAAATCGTTATACAAAACTACCCTTGTAGTTGAAAGTTCATGCATGTTGGACCGGGTATTCCTTTATATTACAAAACACAATCCTGGAAAACTGAATGGAAGCATAAATCAAGGTTTCGAAAATTCTTACACAAAAGATATGTCGGGGAAGACTAAACCATTTTGGTAAATACATTTTCAAAAACACTTAGTACATTGGCATAGGGTTGACTAATCATCCTGTGCTTCACATAAACCCCCTAGACAAGATCTTAATCTCGAGATATTATAGAGTAGAATATTTGTCACGAGGAGAGGTATAACAGCTTGCAATAAAACCGTCACACCTAAACGAAGATTGTTTTTCAACAGTTCTGATAGACAGGATTAAACGAATTGTTAACATTATTTCTTACAAATAAGATTTGTAACCATCATTAAAAAATTAAGGCCATTCAATGAGAAAATCATGGGAACTAAAAACAAGTAGACCCCTATTCTTTCATTCTGTCAGAATTTTCAGTTTTTAATTTTTTTTTTTTTTTCAAATTGACTTACACTCCGTGGTAGAGCTGGAATTACAAAAAAAAATATTTATGTGTTGTCTTGTTTCCAAACAGTTACTTAAAGGAGTCAATAAGGTGGTTATACGCCAATAATAAAAAGGCTGAAGCAACAGCTCTTGTCCAAAGTGCCATGAGGGTAAACGGCATTAAAAGTGAAGATTTGCAGAGCGCTAGAGTACCTATGGAAATTCAACCGGGAAAGGGAACTGATGATGAGAAAGAATCGGAAGCCCATATGGGCATTAAAGGGAGAGAGATCGAGAAAGAAAAGATATCAATTCTGGACATTTTGCGAAACGGTGCCACACGGAACATTTCACTTAAGATGAGTTTTGCCTGGTGTGTTAAGATTTTCTGTATTTTACTGAATGGTTAAATAATATATACTGTCGAAAGTCTATTTATTAATAATCATTAGTCAATAGACATCCGGCAAAATATAAAAATGTCTGCAAGACTACTGAATTGCAAGTCTTCGTCTAGTGATAGACTGATACAATCAACAACAATAATTGTGAAATAAAAATTCACCATATAGAAAAATACTAAATGCCAAATAGAGAAATAATAATAAGTGTTTGGAGAGGCATTTATTTCTAAATCGACTTAAAATTAACAAATCAGAGCTCAGGATTTTTTTTTGTGTAAATAATGTAGAAAAACATAAGTAGATAGTCAAACAAAATTATATCCGTTTTTTTCATTTATGACAAGGTTTGTAAATTCCTTGGTGTACAACGCTATATTTTTCATGTCGGATTCGTTCTCTGGAGATCGTTATCTCAACTTCTTTTTGAATGGAATCGTGGAATTACCAGCTATTCTCATACTGTATGGCCTGATGAGGTGGTGAGTACATTATCCAGATAACTCCAATGTACTCAGACATATAATCTGTTTTGTTTTATATATGGTACTTCGTACATGTCAGTTTTGACGATTTCAGTCATATAAAAATGTTTAGAAAAATAAGAATGAATAAATATGGTTAAATTTTTTTTTATAACAAGTAACAGCTCACTTTTAGGAGCTGCTATTCAGTCGAACGGAAAATCAATAAATAAATAAACTCGTATTTCGTCCTCATAGTACATTCTATGGCCTCAATGTATTTTGCTTACCAACTTTACCCAAACACCAGTGTCTGATACTATCAGATATTTGTGCCGCGTCGAAGCCGATCTGTGTTGTGCCGTTGCATTGCGTCATAGCAGTGAAATAACATACAATATGGCGTAAAACATCAGTCAAAGAAACAGTATCATTCCTCAGGTGGAAAGCGAGTTCAAAACTTTGTAAAAGCCAAAGAGCTTCACTGTTACCATTAATTGTTAATCTGTAGAATTCGTCTATAATTGCATAAATAAAGGAAATGGCCCCTCAACAGTTTTTTAAAAGCCACTTTATCTATAACTGTCGTGATTCAATACGTTTGAAGTAAAGCTTGGATGGAAAAAATGGCCTGACTCTCCAAGAAAAGAATGCTGTAGATTTCGTATTCGCGAAAGATCTATTTGGGGTTATCGAATCTGAGCCATGAATCTGACAGAAATTTAACAAGCCGTAACAATATTGACAAAAGTTCGGACCTTATGCAGCACAACATAAACATATCGTTTTGGAAGAAAAGTTTAAAAAAATCAATTACAAGTAATACAACGGTTTCTTCAGTGGATTTACCTTACATGGAATATAGCTGTTTGTTTTTGCATAACAAACTTGTTTCCGTTCTGTTTAAAGGACTAGTCGCAGAAAAGTGTTAGTAGGGCTCCATGGTCTTAGCTCAACGGCTTTATTGATAGGCGGCATAGTAATGATCACCCTGAGTAAGTTTGATGAGGTTTTTAAATTTAAATCGATTGTTTAAATGTTCCCTTGGTGCTTTACATCTTAAATAATGATTTTTATGGCCACATTGTTTTTAATACAAAATTTAATATGACTTTGACATGTATGTGTTAGTATAAAAAAAATGCTTGCTTGAAAATGGGACATAAAGCGTCGATAGCCGACAAAACTTGCATTACCTGTTTTGTTATAACGAATGTACTTGTTTAAGTGTTTGGGACAATTTCAACATTGGCCACCATTGAACGTAATACAAATAGGCTGTAACGAGTGGCTATTGTACATCCATAGGCGCTTTCATTTATTCGAATAAGCACCGAAATTGATTCGAGGTATAATTCTACTACATCTGTTTAACGCCATCTTACCAGTTATTTGAGAAAATTGCTATGTTGGTAGTACCATTTAATTTACGCTCAAATGAGATACATACTTTTTTGTAAGTCATCATTGTCTCCATTCAACCTTGTGTCGTTTCATCTTGTTCAACTTGGAATTTATGTATTTCCGCCGAACTAAACTATACGGTGTCAAAACGAGCTGACTCACATCCATCTTTGTTGCTACCGGTGTATAGCTGCTTTACTGGAGAACTCCTCTGCGTGAGAGAAAGGGAGATAACTTTAACGTGAACCAGAACAAACGTCATGCCCAACTGTTCCAGTTATGCAACATTACCATTATTGCACAACGTCCACAGAATTAGTTTGCCTCGCGACGTCCGTTTGGAGCAAAATATATTCACATGAACTATAAGAAGACAAGTAACATATATTTCAGTAAACGGAGAAAATGTTGCTTTAGCAGCAATAAAATTTTCAGTTTATTCAAAACTGTTTGTGCAATGCACATTGAAACCGGCACCACAGTGAGGTTCTGAATTTTCGCTTATTGTAACGAAAGACAATTTATATATTGTTATTATCACATTTCAGAGGACCGAGTAAAATACATTATAATGATGATTGTGTCGATTGTCGGAAAATTTGCCATTACTGGAACTTTCACTTGCATTTTTGTCTACACAGCCGAGGTCTTTCCAACAAACTTTAGGTAAGTTATCCTTTAGAATTCTTCACAAACCCAAATTTAAAGGAGTCGTTTGTGTGTGTGTGTTTTTATTTTAAGCGGCGGAAAGGGGGTTAGGTTGCGAGGAGGGGTAAGACACCTATAAATCGAACCAATCGATATGTTCAAAATGAGACTGGGAGACGTTGGAATTTGGCTACTTTATGGTAAGGTTGGGAAACCTGCCTATACTTCAACATTGTATGAACCCATATTCGACAATGAATTTAACAGTCATCGCCCTGTCGCCTTTCTGCTATGGGAGATAAGCAACAAGAAGGGGATCTGTTTATTATGTATGCATTTACTAACTTTATTGACAGTAGTGGTGAGTGTGGTTTGATTCGCCCGATGGGGGTTTCGTGCTGTCATCTGAGGGAAATTACCCTAATTATCTATATCAACCACAATCAAACGAAGAGAATTAGTTGTGGACATCACAATGTATTATAGTAAATGATATAATATATTCAATAATATAAAAGAATGTATTATGCACATTATCAGGTACATGTTTGTTTCAATACTATTTTTTTTTAATGTAAATGTTTCAGTCAATCAATCTATACATCTTCCTATATAATAGAGATTAACTGGTGCTGATCAATGACAAGCCCGTACAATCGTATTCTAAAGTAGATACGGATTTATCACATTGTAACAGCAATTGCCAGTGCGCTTCTAAGCCTACTTCGAAGTATCGTACACAGGATCTCGTCCGTCTGTTGACCCTCAGGTATATTAGTGAGTCACAAGATGAGGCCCTTGCATCCACGGTTGTGGTTTTTACGAGGTTTCCTCCCGGTTTTCCGCCGTATGAGGCAAGGAACAGAGAAGATGACAAAGTGAAATACATTTGAGTGCGACGTTAAACCCCAAACAAACAAACAATCCTGTTGCTCTCGGAAACAAGGGGCAACATGAAACCGATCTGTATGTTATGTGTTTGTTTTATGTCCTGCATTTCTCCTTTCTTGACTTTGTTTGTTGTCAGTGGCGTTGAGGGTGGTTTGGCTGACCATCATATGAGAGATATAATCTTATAGCGATAGGCTTACGAGGTCAAACGACAATTACATAAGAAAAAACATCACATTTGCTTTCTAACCTCGATACATACCTCTCCGCAAGATTTCTCAAGGCGCAGACATCTTTTCTCTTTTCCTTTAAACAAACCGCTCAAACATCTCTGATTTGGGTTCCTACGTGTAGGTTTTCGTGATGAAGGAAGCAGGGTTTTGTAGATTGCACCATTGTGACTCCAAGACACGAAAGCTACACTACCGCTACACATGGCTGTCATTGAGGGTAAATTGCTTCAGTTCGACAAGAGTTGTAAGCGACACCAACAACAACCTATGGCATCTGTCTCTCAAAGCTATCAGAGAAGAACAAATAACTATAAGAGTGAGTTTTTCTAATCGTTTTTCTTTTTTTTACATACGTCAGAAAATAGCAAATCAAAATTAAATAAATTTAAACAGCTGGTCTATTTTACCGTATTAACTGGAGCTATTTTGCCAATTATAAAAACACACATTTTTGATTTTACTTTTAAGGCCACATTTTAAGTAGGGCTCAGTTGACCTTTTATCGGTTATTTTTCTTAGCAAATACTGTAAAATTGTACATTAAAGTATTTGACAGTGTCGCTTAATTTTAAAACAGGGCTACTTAAACCCATTTGATTAAAACCAGAAGCGGGCTTACCTCCATGACTTGTGGTGATATACGCTTCAAGGGTGTAAATTGTGCGGTCGTAGCAAGACAAATTACTGCTGTATAAATACACAAGGACTATGCTCTGATGTCATTCAGTTGTACATCAATCCAATCCCTTTTTAGATATACCAGTTACCCAAATCAAGCATTCAAAGAAATATTAACGATACAAACAAGGTTAATCATTTAAATGAATAAAACTGTTCAATTTTATGTTGACCTACATAACACATTTTCATTTTTTATGCACTTGCAAAGTAAAGCCCTTCGTCACTTTCTGGTAAGACAGTACTAGTACTGAACCCAAAGTTGGCAGTGACTGTTAAAAATCTAGAGGGTACTTGATGGTTACAAAATGACTGAAACCTTCTTTATCGAGCTGGAATCCTCTTGTGATATATTTCATACCTCCTGTAAGAGAAGAGCTACAAGACAAACTCACGTCATACTACTCGCTATAAATTACTAGCAAATAAATTATGGCGACATCAACTAAAATTATTTACAGGTTTTATCAACGGCACCTAACTTAACGCGGAAAGGGCATTTGCAAGCTGAGGTGTTATTTTTTTGTATTGACATACGGTGTTAATATCTTAGGCCTATCCCTTTAAGTACGGTTTAAACCCCCAAGGAAGCAAACAAACGGAAACTAAGGACTATTTCTGAATGTCAGATTAATAACATTAGAGTTTGGACTGTCAATGTGGTATGTTTATTGTACTAAAATATTATAAAACTTAAAATATTCATAAATTGGAATTTCATTGACCATGAGCATAATCGACATCCTTTTTTCAATTGCAAAAAATTGTTCACGCAAAAGCTTAAAATATTTAGGTTAAGAGCCATAAATGAAAATAACACTAAATGGCAAGACATGATGCCGCCCTAAATGCCTCACTGTTGACTATTGACTATTTAATTATGCTTTTATGTTTGTTTGATTGGTGATTGGTATTGTACTCTGCTCCTTCGCAAATACCTAAGATATGGGCCCCATAACAAATTATTAATAGCTAATTATTTGTTTGCAGGACTAGCGGTTCGGGATTTTGCTCCGCGTCAGCACGTGTTGGAGCCTTACTTTCTCCATTCGCAAATGAATTGGTAAGTTCATTGGAACAGGATTCGGAAGAATTTTCGCGAGACCTATTGCATTATTGTTGTATTATTAGGGCCGACAAAATTTCGTGTAATGTGGTGAAATAAGCTGGACATGTTTTTGACTGACTAGTTCAGCAGAATTTTCGGATTACGATATATTACTAAAAAAAACGGGCTTATAGAAATGCATTATTTACGTATAGACTGACTGAGGTACGGGTATCGACCGCTGATTGGAAGCGTATGAATTTCGTATGATCGTTATTCTATTGGAGACTATTTTACTTCGCAGATTTAATCCATGGTAGAACTAATTGTATCTAACACCAAAAAAGATAGGCTCCGTTTTCTTTTTCCTTTATATAGAAATACTGATTTGACAGTATACTTCTTTAAAATATATTTATAGGCCTTCAAATAAAATAACTAAACTCCATGTTAGTTCGTGTGCCTTGCCCTTATGAGATGCTTAGCCAAGAGTTAGCGGACAGCGGCCTAATACAAATAACTCAAATATCACTTTATGGCCCTCAAAAAAGACCATCGATGTAAGTTATAATGAACGTCAGCAGCTTGCCTTACATTAGTTCCACTTTCAGTAGCTATATTATCTTCCCGTGTCAATGGTCAAAATGCATATGACCATACATGGATCCTGTAACCTTCGAAAACGGGGCCAATATTTCCTTGGACTATTGGAGAATAAACAGCTAATCAGAAAGCCGCTTACATATACCGTCTGTTGACAGCAAACAGAGTGGCCCACTGTCAATTTACGGGTCCATAATGATGACATCCAAGGGCCACGGGAAGCCGCCCTTAAAGCACAATTTCAACAACATGACAAGTCAAGACTGTAGGGTGGGATAACGAGGTGTCACTCGGAATGCGCTATTATAGACTAGAGCTTAGCATTGTTTTTACGTCTTGGCGAGCAGGGTAGGAATTGAAAAATAGGCTTGGTATGGCCATTTTCTTTTATGCCTCGCATCTTGAAGGTTTATTTATGTATGTTAATTTTGAAACGCTTTTCTGTTCAGGCACGACAATTACCCTGGGGTCCTGGCATCATATTCGGTGGCCTCTGTCTGTTGGTTACCTTGATTTCATTCTGGCTTCCTGAGACCAAAGACAAGAAATTACCTCAGTCTATACATGAAATTGAAACCATGATCCTTCAGAAAGGACCAGACGGAAAGGAAGACGGACACCATGCCCAGTCAACTTGATATGTGGAAAATGCCTTTCAATTATCCTATCAGATATCCATTGGCAATCCGTCCGAAAGTTTCAATGTTGATCATAATTTTAAACAGCGACGTGTATACTTCCATACCGGTTTTTTTTTTCTTGAACGATGAACATAAGTCAACACTATTGCCCTGAAGCAAAAGGCAAAATAAAAGTGGCCTACGTTTTAATAGCTCGACCCATTGACAAAGTATGTCAGAAGTACGACAGGCGAACCGAGTATTTTAAACGACAGATATATGAGCACGTATATCGATTGCTTCCGGACTTGATTTAATATTGAAATATTTGTGGCTAACTGAATTTGTTTTTTTTTATGCCCTTGTGAATATTATTTAATATACGCTAGTTTGTCTTTCAAGTGTATACAGGTATAAGCCATTAATTCAAACTCAGCGGGATTTAATTAAAGGGTTTAGACAGAGGGATGTCCGTTGTGTCGTCATAATACTTAAGTTCAACTTAGGCTAAGTTCGCTTTGTAGACCAATACCCAGAGACATTATGTAAATAATTCATAATTGAGCAGTAAATATAATGATTTGTCAGCTGGAAAGACTTTATGCTATATGATCCCTCCAGTTGGACGATAATTGTAGAGACCTGATAAATTGTCATTTTCTATTCCCATACCGACTGTATATTTTTATATTTGGAACAACTTTAATCAGAGATAAACAGGAGCGACTTAGACTTACTTTCTTACCTTCTATATGATATACATATAAAATCATTTGTTATTCAGGTAAATAACAAAATTATTATCCAAAGCCATCGCAAATATGATACTACTTAATTAAAACAACCGGAAATGACTATTCGTATGAACCAGTCCATATGTCTTCAGTTCTAAAATTATTTATATCAGATAATCGCGTTAATCTGTTTTATTTAAGTTTTATCTGCTTTAACATATATGTATGTAATAAATAATTTATCTGCAACATGATCACCTTTAATTATAAATTAGCAGTCTATACCCCGTCAATGTTTATTCCATGCCCATCAGTGTAGTTTATAACGTAATGTATGACGTTTAAGCTAATGTTGAATCTGTCAGATTTTAGCCAATATTAAATGTGCAACGGTAAGGCTGACGTTGGCTGGGTAACGATTAAACTGATACCGGATGCGTAACGATTTAGCGGATCATGAATGTGCGTTGTTTAAGTTGATGTTATGTGTGTCAAATTTAAGATAAGGTTGAATATGCAACGTTTAGTTTGTGTTGAATATGTACCGATTTACCTGTTGTTTATTGCGTATGAAGTTTAAGCTGATCATAGAAATGAAACTGAAGCTGAATGTTTACTGTTCAAGCGGATGTTGCCCTACTACCATTTACTACAACATTTATGCCAATTGATGTAAAGTGTACATTTAATCACTTGATAAAAATTGCAATCATCTCTTTGGTTTAGGTATGTATTTAACTTTTGACAAAAGATATGTCACTCGTTGCCTCTTTTAAATCAAACAATAATTCAAAGACAATTCATGTTTTCTTATATCTGACCAAGAATGAACTACAATACAGACATTCTGACCGCTATAAGCCCCGCCCATGTGTTAATAGATGGTAAACGAATGACTCATGGACATGTGCAAGCAGTTTCTTACCAATCAACAGTTTTTGATCGTTATGTGTGGGATTTGACAAATCATTTAACCCTGCAATTCTGCAATTAGACGATTTCAATATTTACCCTTTTAAACCGTCGCCTCAAGAAAGAGTTCTGGATATTATGACATCAAACATCTTTTTTACCGAAATAACCTAACCTACTCCAGTAGAACAATCTCACACAACGCCCCCTATAAATATCATATTCACAAACCGGCGTATGAATGCCATCGTTTCTTATATTATTTGAACCAAAATAAGCGACCTATTGCCGATACCCCAAACACAAACACGAATTGCCAGCTGCTTTGAAAGCCATTAATTTACACTCTTTTAGTCAAAATGTTATATATCTGCTCTGATATACACCGAGCAATCTGCGCCACCCTTGTCAGTTTTTAATTCTTTATTGTGTTTTTGAAAATAACTTAAGAGATATAAACGGTTTTCTTTTAGTAAACTTTCACAGAAATAATAATTTTATTATATATAAACGATCACCAAATACTCAATTTGTCATCATGTATTATTTGACATACATTATCCAGGGATAAAGCAATCAGTTCGTGGCTTTATTCCCCACAACTATTATTCACATCAGTCAGATATATATAAATGTGAGTCTCTGTTTACTTTTATCACTTCGCCTTCAACAACACATAGTTTAGGTGAAATTACCAGTTTAATGGATAATGTAGCTGGTGGTCTATGTATCTATATAAAACGTGTAGTTAACGCTTATGTTCTATATTATATACACCCAGTCAATACTACATATTATATACGATTCCTTCCTTTTTTCTTATGTTGTGGATAGTTGTATAGAACTATACTTTTAATATATAACAATCATAAAAAAATAATGTACCAAAGTACATATATATGGCTGGTGTGACTACATCAGCCGTCTTTAAGAGACGGTGATATATATATAAAATACAAAATATGGAGAGCATTTGAAAGTTACATAGGTCCCTTTGGCCGGTTAAAACTGTGTGATTAAAAAAAAACAATGATGGTGAGCAGTCATTCGTGGTATAAAGTTAAAGGATGATAAACAATATATACATACATGAAGTCCATTGTATGCCTTGGAGTCATAAAACAATACATATGTAAAGTAATTTTGACTGTGTAAGGGAGGGGGGGGGGCACACTTACTTTAGACCAAGGAGTGAATTTTCGTGGACCTAAAGTAAGAGTGCCCGATGAACTCGGGGAAACAATCTCTCACCAGATGCGGTATACCCCGGGGAATACTTCTCCGCCTCAAGCACGCAGTATACAAAACGAGTTACCTCAAACTTACCAGCCTGCATCGTGATACAGTTGGCAAAATTAAACATGCTGAGCAGACCACGGTCTGAGTTTTCCAATTACGGACCCTGGGGACGCATTTGGCAAGGTAGTGTGCCCTGTGTATATTTAAATGGCAATACATGCGTCTGCATTATCAACCTTTCTTCCTCTGAGGAAGCCTCCAGCATTATATCGGAGATGGCGGCATCGTAATTTACTCCCTTGGCGTATCCTCGGGAGACCACCCGAACAAGGCCGTCCTCGTCTAAATTCCCAATACCACCAGCTCCAAAATATTCTAGCCAGGAAGACTCATCGGGAATGTTAGTTGATAACACAGACAAAATAAATTTATTACATACCTTCCATTGTGACGTTATAGAAACTCAAAAATAGTGTTTTTTTTCTCAAGACACGAAGGGAATCCACCTGTAGTGCGGAAGCATGTCGAATACTTTCTTACCGCCCAACAGGATCCACAGAGAACTGTGGCGACTCTAGAAGAGCATTCTACACATCCCATACAATCACTACAGGCGGCACTCGAGGATCAATCAGAGTTAGTCGTCATGTTATTCAGAAACTTTTGTCCTATAATGGACGAATACCATAATAATTTTTTAGTGTTCAAGGTTGTCAACGGCACAGTCTTGCAAAGTTCATGTGTGCGGGACATAAGCCTCTCCATGCCCCGCACAACCTCAGAAGAAGAATGGCCCAGTGTTTTATATATGGACATGAGCCTGGCATATTCCATCTCGTAGTCGTAGGTGAGCAGAGTAACATCCCCGGGAAATTCACATCTCAGTATAGCGTAGGATCCCAGGGGTCTGTTAGCCCTATTCTTTCTTTTTGTCGTTAAAATATATTGGGATATATCCTCATCTCCGTTTGCTGATCCATCTTCTGTGGATAGTGATGAAAGTCTGGGGCGAAGCCGGCACGTCTTTGGGTCAGCAACGGACTCCCCTGCCGGGTTCCGCCTTCGTCTTTTATGTGTCTTTGGGGGCACGCTCTTTGGAGATCATGGTGGAGAACTCACAGATGAGGTTTGCGGGAGAGCTGTCATAGTGGCAAATGTAAAGCATGGTGAAGGTGGTTCAACCCTTAAGACTGGGAACGTAATTCCAGCAAAGCCTTCATGTTCGATGACCAAACCCTCTACACATTGCTTTAAAATATCCCCATGGACATGAGTAGGTGCCTCTAGCAAGAGTGCCATATCTTCATTAGCGCCTTCTGATATAATATAAGATGATGTAGCCTCTATTAATCGAGGGAGGCCGTCTTCCTCTACGAGCTCCTCATCGCCCTCGGGGTGTATAGTTGAGTCTGGGTAGGTTGTTAGTTCTCTCAAATCAAAAGACTCGATGAGGTCGTCAGGAGTTGGAGACCATGATATCTCTGTCAACTCTTCTTCGGTTGTTGAAATTAAGGAATCCAAGAAAGCTGGAATACCCATAATGTCGTAATGTATAAAATATTTAGTAAAAAGTGAGCGCGATTTTGCATTTATCATAATTATATACTAACTCGGCCACGCTAAATTTTTATCCACAACTCCTGACTTTGTATTATCGACTTTTGATTAGTTGAAAGTTTTTAGATTGTATATTTCCAACTTTCTATTGAGTAACTCTCATTAATACAAAGTCACCAAAACTCTTTGGTTGGCTAAAAAACTCAGCACAACTCATATTATGACAACAGTAATGACAACAAGTCCGTAAACACTTTCCAATATGTCATAATATCTCAACTATTATAAACGTAGAATGCGTGCGTGAGTAGATTGTATGCAATTCACAATAATATACATGAAACTCATACAACACCGATCTGTACATATCAAATAAATGAAATTAAATCTATGTAACAAAGCCAATAAATCATGAAACACGTAAAGAACAAATTAAGATGTAAGATCAAAATATCTTAAATACATATCGTATTCTACATACCCCCGAAACATACTTTTCAAAGCTTTATCTGGATTGAAGATTTGAAATAAATTTTAAAAAATCAGAAAAAGCATAAAAAAGCAATTACTAGAACAAATGCGAGAAAAGAAAAGGTAAATTTAGATAGAAATACGGAAGTTTGGACAAAAAGAATGATGCCGCCATTCACCATCCGATTTATATGAGGAAACCAACGTATTTCCAGCGGACGTGATAACTTAGCTAAAATCAACAACGAACCGAATCGAAAATCAAAGGGGATAAAATCTAGACCGGAGGAGGCGAAGTCGGGGTCTAAAAAACATCCTCAAGACGTGTAGGTTTCTGGGAGGCTAATAGACGGCCTTTGAGAGAAGTATTTTTTTTAATATTACAGTCGTATTAGTGTATTTTAAAAGGCGGGGAAGCTTCTGATTGTTTAGTATACCACGGGGCTGCAAGCTTCATACAAAATGAATTTGATTCTCTGACTCACTATACAACCAGACACCGTTATTGACTGAATTTTATAACTACCCAATATTATGGACTCCGGAATAGTAGCCCGTAGACCAGTTAAAGCAATGAGAAGACCCACGGTAAGATATATAGATATATATACACCTCGTCAAAAGTATCGCACAAACAGACAACCAGACGTCTGGTGACCAGCATGAGACGGCGTGTAGAAAATGTTATCCAAGTGCGAGGCGGTTACACCACATACTGAGTTGGCCAGTCATTGTGGACCTTATTAGTGCGTTCAACATTACTTAAATGTGAAATGTTGAGGGGGGATAACGAAACGACCCCGGCAGCCATACTTATTTCATCTTATTTTACGGTGATTTTAGTGAACTTAACGATTAAACCTTCAATTACTACTCAAATTCGGTCTTGTGTAGTCAATTTTCTGACTGGACGCTCACAGGAGGCCATCTGAAGAGTTTAATGTGCTTTTCTAGGCACCGTTTGTATGTGGTTGAACATCCAGTTTTACTTAGTGATAAAAAGTGGTTGTGCAGTATTTATGACGAGGTGTATATTATTGGTTATACTTATGTTTTATACAGGGCTATGAGAAGGGTGGGTGAT